>KK899513.1:138134-158772 GCA_000696445.1 Aquilaria agallochum | reverse complement strand
AACGCCACCATTGCCGGCCTGTAAGCGAAAACGCTGTCGTGGGTCTTCAGCACTTCCCTGGCCATCTCCGGGGAAGAGGCCACGATGGTGGACACCTCTCCCAACTTGAGATGAATCAGCGGCCCGTACTTCTGTGCCATCTCCCGGAAGCGGCGGTGCGGGAGGCCGCCAACGAGGTTGTGGAGGTTCCCAATGAGTGGCAGCGGCCTCGGGCCAGGAGGCAGCTTGGCTGATCTCTTGGAGGAGCTGGTTAGTTTGGCCAAGGTGACGAGGGTGGTGAGCAAGACAAGAGCAAGAGCAACGATGATCTGGAGATTCTGGTCCATTTCCAGATTGTTGATCGGACTGGGGACTCAACAAGCTGATGAATCTTTGTTTTATTTAGAAGCTTGCTTGGAGATTTAGAGTTTCTGGCTTTACATTTTTATAGTTGCTTCGAGGTTGCGTGCCCGTATATAATTGACTTTTCAAACATAAGAAGTCGTTAGTCCGCTTGTTTTGTTGTTTTTTATTCGTGGAGGATTCTTACAATAACACCGACCTCATTATTAGTAGAAGAAATTTTCTTTTTCGATTGGGTTAGGGAAAAAATTTATAGAAAATTATAAATATTAGTTAAGCATTAATTAAAATTTGAAGGACATTCACCTCAGTAAAAAAAATCAAATAATATAATTTTAAATATAATAAATGAATTTTAACTATGTTTTACTCCATCCCTTCCACTAATCTTGCTTCATTTTTTTTTGAGCTGTTCTAAATCTTTGTAGCATTTTCATATTTAGTAACATTTTTTACCATATTTTTAAATTATCATTTTTTACCATATTTTTAAATTATCATTTTAATATTTACTTTGTTAACTTTCTTGTTTTATGTGCAAAAAAAATTAAGGATTTTAGTAAAAACAACACATAATTTTTTTTTTTCACTTTCTTAATTTCCATGCCAAACCAAATGAAACAATATTAGTGGTACAAACGGTCTATTTAAATAACTACTAGTGAAAAGGAACATTAAAATAACTAATAAGGAATAAAAAAATAAGTACAAATAAAAATAGCTAATTTATTTAAAATAACAAGCAAGTATTAATAACGAATAGGGAGTTAATCCAAAAGAAGAAATAACTAACAAAAAAAATAATTTGTTCCTCTAAAAGAACAAGTGGAGATAAAATAATAAAAAACTATCAATAAAAGAACAATCAATTTTTTCAATAGAACTAACAGTAGTTGATAAAAGAACAAAAAATTAGCGCAAAGGACAAACAACTACTAATGGAAAAAACAACTAATTTCTCTAAAGGAATAAAAAATACTGGATAAAAAGACAGCAAATAGCTACTTCCTCTGAAAAAAAAAAAACAAAAAGAAGAAATTGGCTTAAACAGTGGCGGATCCAGAAATTTTATAAAGTGGGATCTGTAAACATGTACAAATATCAAACTCAAGATTGAGTAATAAAACTTATAGATTTGCATATGTAACATAAAATTTAAACTCATATATAAAATAGATTTTTTTGGAATAAAATCCAAACATGCTTGAATTTAGCATCTATTTTTTCTGTTATTGGTCGAGCAGCTATAATAGCAATTATAAAATAATATATGAATTATAGAGAAGATAAGTGAGATGTATATGTTTTATAGAATGCAAAAAAAATTTCCTTTTTAGTCCTTAGTTTTATTCTATGTCTAACTATCTTCTTAATTTTGCATATATTTAAACATAAAAAAGAGTTTAAAAAATCTTTAAAGTCTAGTTGGGAAAATTTATGAAAATTTGGGGTCTAGTATAGACTTTTTTCATTAAAAAATTATTAATACATGAAAAAGGCTGGCCATTTTTTTTGTCTTTCTTAAAGCAATATATGTTTATTATTTTATTCTAATAAATATTATAAAAGTTATAGGGGTTTATTAAAAAATTTAAGAAGTTCAATTATTAAATTGTGTATCTCATATTAATACTTTGTTTAAAAAAATAAGGTCCATGGACCTCATATTTAAAACATAGATTCGCCCCTGAGCTTAAATGAACATAAACGGAAAAAGCTACAAAGACCAAGACTTGTATCCAACAGTTGCACAAATGGTCTTTCTGCCTCCTTTTTCCCGTTCTTTTTTCTTTTTTTGTTATATGGAGAGAAGCAAGTGTAATTGTTAAAACAAAAAGGAACAAAAACACATGAGTACAGATTTATATTAAATTATCATAATTTGCTTGTTACAACTACCAGTTAGTTATTGGGGTAAATTGCATGATTAGACATTAAATTTTAATTATTATTTCAGTTTTAACCCCAATCTCTAACTTATACATTTCAACTCTCTAACCCAGGGGCGAATCTATGTTTTAAATATGTGGTCCATGGACCCCCTTTTTTTAAACAAAGTATTAATATGAGATACACAATTTAATAATTGAACCCCTTAAATTTTTTAATGAATCCCCATAATTTTTATAACATTTATTGGAATAAAATAATAAGCATCTATTGCTTTAAGAAAAATAAAAAAATGGTTAGCCTTTTTCACGTATTAATAATTTTTTAATGGAAAAAGTCTATACTAGACCCTAAATTTTCATAAATTTTTCCAACCAGACCTTAAAGATTTTTTTACTCTATTTTTTGTTTAAATATATGCAAAAATTAAGAAGATAGTTAGACACAAAATAAAATTAAGGACTAAAAAGGAAATTTTTTTTACATTCTATAAAACATTACATCTCGGTTATCTTCTCTATAATTTATGTATTATTTTATAATTTCTATTATAGCTTCTCAACCAATAACATAAAAAAATAGATGCTAAATTCAAGTATTTTTGGATTTTATTCCAAAAAAATCTATTTTGTATATGAGTTTAAATTTTGTGTTACATATGCAAATTTATAAGTTTTATTACTCAATCTTGAGTTTGATATTTGTACATGTTTACGGATCCCCCATTTATAAAATTTTTGGATCCACTATTACACTAATTTCATTTAAATTTTTCATTTTGAACCTTTAGGTGATAGAACTCATCCATTTAGATGGAAAACGCTACCTCAGCATAGAATTGTTTTTCGGATTGGGGAGTCAACAAGCTGATGAATCTTTGTTTTATTACTAGCTAGAACGTGGTAATTAATTTAGAAGCTTGCTTGCAGATTTAGAGTTTCTGGCTTTACATTTTTGTAGTGCCCATATGTAATTGAATTTTCAAACATAATACGCACGTTTTCATGGATTACTATGACCGGCTGTGCTGTCCTTTCTATAGTGCCCATATGTAATTGAATTTTTAAACATATAGTGCCCATATGTAATTGAATTTTCAAACATAATAAGCATGTTTTCATGGATTACTATGACCGGCTGTGCTGTCCTTTTTCTGATTCGGATGTTTTAGTCAGTTGTTGGTTAGTACGGGTGTAAAGGGACTGACATTTTTTTAAGTACCTCAAGCTCAAGCTTAAATTGAGGTTTTTCTAGTTGAATTTTTTCTAGCTTGAGCCAAAAAGTTAGATCGAATGAATTTAGAGTCGAGTTCGAGCTTCATAATTTTCGGCCATATAAACTCAAGAGCCTTTCAAGAATGAGAGCCTCATAACATTCGAGCTCTTTCCTTCATTCTGCCCAGCAGGTTCCAAGTCCCTAACCCTTCTCCCTTCCTCCTTGCCCAGGCAACCAAACGGCCCATATATAATTGAATTTCCAAACATAAGATCTTAGCTTTGTTTTCATGCATTGTGACTGGCCTTTTTCTGATTCGGATATGTTTTAGTCAGTCATTGGTCGGCTTTTGTTATTTTTATTTGGCCAAAATGCACCATGGATCCCTCAACTTTCCTGACTCAAATGAGTTAGTCCTTAAAGTTTAACTCAATATAACTTAATGCTATAAATTTTCAAAATTATGTGAGTTAGTCCCTTAGTTACCTGGGAAAATTACATCATAACTTCCCTTATTTCAACAAAAGCACTTCACTCACACTCAATCTGTTATGCGTTAAAAAAAATTAGAAATTTGGTAGCCACATATTTAATTAATTCAGTTATTTACATAATTAAATTAAGTTCCAAAAAAATAAATGATAATTTAAATAAAGTTTTAAAATAACTAATTAATTATTTTTTTTTTATTTTTTCATCGAATATAATTTTCATCTATTTGAAAGCAAAAAAAAATCTTTTTACTCAATCTACTTTTAATTGGATTATTTATTTTTCTTAAAGAATGATTATTTCATCATAGCATGCGAACACCCCTTGAACAAACAACCCATTTTTAACTTAGAAAATGCTTGGTTTATATTAGAAATAAAAAATTTCTATACTAGCACTTTGTATATCTAGAAAGATTAATTAATTCAAGATTAGTTTTCTTTTTGTCAAATTAAATTAAAAATATTCATAATAAAATCGCCTTTCATTTTCTTAATTAATTTTCTTAGATTTATCAATTGTTTTGAATGTGATTTTTTTTAAAATAATAGTAGTTTAAAGCTTTTATTACAAAATGGATGTAGTTTTGATTTTGTATAGTTTCCACATCACAAATTTTCATTCAAATTAGAAAAACAAATTCCTTTTCATCTGAAAGGCCTGAATGTCGAATCACTCAAATAGGCCGAGCAATATCATTCCACAATATGCAAGAACACTTTGTAATTCCCAAACAAATGTCAACCAATGACCCACCATTGGTGGTTTTAGTGCAAACGTGGACAACAACAAAAAATAACAAGAATGAAAGGCCAGATGTAGGAAATGAGCTGTGGACTTGTTTAAAATCATGAGTTGGCAGTCTTGATTGGTAAACCAATACCAGTAGCAGGGTAGGTGAAGCAACAGAGAAAATGGCATGTAAAAATGGTAGACTGGTTGAGCATCGACGAAGATATTTTTTGCTATTTTATAACCTTAAAAATTAGGAAAAAAAATTAATGATGTGACAATTCATCATCACTAATTTGAACATAAAATTTTTCTTATTTTATAGTGCCCCTATGTAATTGAATTCGACATAGTATTGATAACTTATACAATCTACAATAATTATAATTTCTACAATATTTTACAGTTTAGAGTTTTGCCATCACCCCATATATCAGTTAGCAAAACCTTTTAAAAATGTAAATCTGATGCTCATCGCTCAAATAGGTATAAATTATATTATTCTTTTTTTCCTGTAATCAGTAAAATAGATCTAATATAGTATTTGATACTTCTTCTTTTTTTTTTTTTTTGTAGTGACACAAATTTGCTGATTGATATATCAAGAGAGGACGATACTGAAGATATTCCTAAAACTAGTATATGACTTATATATAATTGCAGAACAACCAGTTTTTTTATGTTGACAAAACACTTTATTTTATTTGTTACAATTTTTTAGTAATCATTTTAGGCAAACTATAATAGTAGTTACAATATTTTTAGAACTTTTTAATTTTCATATTTATTCTCCATAAGAAACATAATTATTGATATTTTTTTATTTTTACATCCCATGGCAACACCGGATATATAAACTAGTTTATATTGTTTATGAAAAAGGGGGGATGGCAATTTGGAGAATAGTGAAAGAGACGGAAAAAGAGTTTAAAAAAAAATAAAACGGAGGAGGAAGGCTAGAAAAAGGGGAGTGTGTGGGCAGTAAAAGAAAAAAAAATAGTGGTGCAAAAACATGCCGCCAAGAAACGAAAATTTTTTGGGAATAATAGTGTCTTGACTTGGGAAGGGTAATTGGGGTAGAAAAAAAGGATTAGTGTTGATTAATGTAAGTTTACTTTTTTCAATAAGAATCTTGAGAGTGTTTAATGTTTTTAACAAATCTTTTTATTAATACACAGAGAAATAAAAATAGAGTTGAGTCAAGTCTAGTAGAGCTAAAGCTCAAGACTCAAGAGACTAGGCACCAAGATCTCATGGAACTGCAGAGCCATAGAGGCACAAATGTTATAGAAATTGAAAAAAATTAACTGCTCTTTTACTTGAGTAGAGATGAATGGCTAATTGGCAAAGAGAAACACCAGTGTGGAGAGGAAAATGACTAAAACCCAACACAGGAAAATCTTTTTGGAATAGTAAAACGATGTCCTGAATTTAATCTTCGACAAGGAAGAAGTAGACAAAATGTGAAAGACACATAAAAGGGCCATTGCTTATATTTTTTCTTGTTAACTTCTGACTAGCGTTTTTTGTTCAAGACAGAAAAAAACATAATCTATCATTTTCCCATACTCATCAAGTAAACTTTCCTGTACTCATCAAGTGAATTGAAACGTTTGGAAGGGGAAATTTCATTGCTGAAAAAGAGCTTTGAAAATCGGCTAGTTTTCATTTTCCTCCAAGATTGGGTTGTATTCTTAGGTTCTGGTTTAGTACTGGTAGTGGTTTTGTGTTGGGCTAGGGTTTTGATCTAGGGTTCTGGGCTGGGTTATTTTTAATTAGGTTGGATTTGTTTTATGTTTTTCCTTGGTTTTGAATTCACTAGGTTTTGGGGTTGCTTCATCATCTTTTTCTCTAAGATGGTGTTACATCTATTGTTCACTTCTTTTCTTTTCTCTAATAAATTTTTATTGCCAATAAACAAATTAAAGATCACCGCCAAATGAATAAAGTTGGACTTGTTTGATGTTTTTATTGAAACTTCCATATCAAGATTGTCATCACCTACAACATGGGAATATATCTGCTTTAGCATAACAGTTATGAATGGTAAGGTCAATGAAGTTTCAACGAGTAAAATAAAACCAGAAAAGATATGAAGCTACGATAATCGGTAGAGAGAAGAGAAACAAGATTTGGGTACTACCAAAATTGAACTAACCTAGTTTCACATATACCATAATGTATCCATCTTCATTCTTCCAACTCTATTCATGGATCAACGGTTCCCCGTTCTCTTTTCTCTTATTTTTATTGCCTTGGTTGCCTTTCTTCTCATTCTGCTGAAGATCAAAAGGAAGTCTCAAACCCAAAGCATCAGGCCTAATCTATCTCCAAGGTCACCTAAGCCACCACTACTCGAAAACATGCACCAGTTGTCATGTACACTTCCTCATTGCCGCATGGGAGACTTGGCTAACAACTATGGTTTGTTGATGCACTTGCAGCTCGGTGAATTTTCCACCATCATAGCTTTTTCACCAAAGATTGCCGAAGTGATGAAAAAAAAAACATGATATCATTTTCTTGACCAGGCCATTTATACTATCATAAAGTGTTTTAAGCTATATGGGGAGTGTTGGCGGTAGCTGACAAAGATTCGCATAATAGAGCTGCTAAGCCCCAAAAGGGTGCAATTTTTTGAGCGTGTAAAGGGGAATATGTTATCTGATATGATTAAAGCTATTTCTTGCAATGCAAGATTGCTGATTAATCTCAACAAGATGATGTACCCTACAATTATCCTATTCGCTTTAAAAGCAACCTTTACAAATAAATGCAAATATCAGGATGAATTTATTCAGGTTATTCAGAATATTGCACAACTAGCTTCAAGTTTTTGCTATTTTTGATGTTTTTCCTTCAATCAGATCACTTTATTGGCTTAATGACTTGAAGTATAAACATGAGAGGCTTCATGATAAAATAGACAAGATTCTAAACAACATAATCAATGAACATAGGTTAAGTGGAATAGGAAGGGATACATGAGAAGAAAATATCAAAGACTTTGTTCTTGTTCTTCTAGATGTTCAGGAACATAGAAGTCTTAAATTCCCTTTGACAGATGACAACATTAAAGCAGTTATCCAGATCACTAAGCTATATGTTTTTTGTTTTTCCTCATAAATTTTTATTCACTGTGTTGATGTGTCGCATCAAACACATGATAATTAGAAGTTAAACTCTTGTTTCTAGTATATTTTTGTAGCAGTGGGTGACACATCTTTTACAACAGTGGAATGGGCCATATCGGAGATGTTGAGAAACCCAAGAGTATTGAACAAGGCACAAGCATAGGTGAGGTAGTTTCTTGTAGGAAGGGAGTCATTGATAAAGCAAGCCTTCAAGAAATAAAATACTTGAAGTTGGTTATCAAAAGAAACCTTGAGAGTTCATCCTCTTTTCCTTCTATTATTCCTATGAGAACATTGAGAAATGTGATATAAATGGATATACAATACCAGCAAAAACCAAAGTCATACCAAATGCATGGGTGATCAGAGGGATTTTAATTACTAGAATGAGGCAGACAAGTTCATCCTGAATAGATTCCTTGATAGTTCAGTTGACTACAAAAGGGACTAACTTTGATTTGATCCTTTTTTGCGGCGGAAGGAGGATATGTCTCGACATACCTTTTGGCATCGACAATATTGAGCTTTTGCTAGCTAAATTGTTGTATCATTTTGATTGGGAAGCCCCCATGTAATGAGGCCAGAGGATGTACAAATGATTGAATTGTTTGGTCTTGTTATTGGATGAGAAAGAGCTTTGCTTAATCCCAATCCCTTACCCACCAATCTGACAATGATAATGTTACAGCGAGGAAGTACTTAATAATTGTAATACATTCATGTGTATGAATTCTACCCCTGTAACACTAGAAAAAGCATGCGAAAAAAAGTCTTAGAAATACGTGTGTAGTTTCAAGCTACCTAGATTTTCAAGTTGCAAAAATATGGCAACTAATTCCTGAACTACAAAATTCATCTTTCTGCTTCATTAGATTAAACTCTAATCAAACTACTGGGTCCAGAAAAATACAATCCCAAATAATCCAATGATTCTTATTGCCTATACAATTCTTTAACTAGCAACTTAAAAAGACTAAAAGTGACAAAAATACAGTCTCAAGTTTTCCAATATACCACTTCCTTAACTTTCTCAAATTCCAAATCTCGATGGAGTGCCTGCCAGCTCATTGCTGGAAAACCTTTATATACCCAATCAATTGCGATGGTGGGACTTGACACTTAAAAAAGTTCACCAAAATGTAAATGTCCTGAGTTTGGGAGATTGTTGAAAGAAATTAGCAGATCCCCTTTCATATTTTGGTATATAAGTCAAGAACCAAACCTAATGTTATGGATGTTTTGAACCAGAATTCACTAAATAAGATAACACAAATGTTCATGACCTTACACTTATTCCCAAAGCTTAATCCCATAGGATAAGAGATCACCAACATATAGATACATCTCACTTTAGATAATTTCTAACATATGACATAATTCACTTGTACATATCCTCAACAAGCTTCCCTTATGAATGACTCCACTTCACATGGCCACCACACTGCCCCTTGAGCATAAGCCTCAACACTTCAAGAGCATACTCAACCACGAGCATGCACATACTAGGACAGCAAACACTTCTCGTGTTTGGGCATCATGAAAGTCAGAAACATTGTACCTGCTAATCATGTGGGAAAGCAACGTAAGTAAAAAACATTCTTATACTTGTAAATCATGTCGAAGGGTAACTTTCTCGAGTTTGTTTAACCAGATATTTGAAATAAAACTAGAGTCTAGCTAAAAATTTGAACTCGTAACAAAAAGAACGAAAATTTAAGTCTCTCATGTCAACTTATACTTTTAAGAAAATAAAAAATAAAAAAAATGAACTTGTCAATGTAATAGAGTTTGTGTAATTGGACTGGGCTCCAAATGTCGCCGGATCCAATCCAAGATTGCTCCCCGTTCCAGGCCTAAGTTCACTCCTCACGGACCAATGTTATCTTGAAGAGCCCAATACGAGATTGAATTTAACTACAGGTGAGGGAACCTAAAAAAGACAACCGCGACGCAGAACCCACGTGACTTGCATGTGCAGGTGATCCCTGTGCTATTATAAACTACTCGCGTCCCATTTTCTCCCATAAACCCTAGGAAAGGAACCAGACGCTGCAGCTGCCCGACGCCGCCGACCGCGAAGATGGTTTCCGCCAAGAAGACCGTAAGTTACTCTCTTTCTCCCTCTTCAACCCTCGATCGAACTGGAAATCTTGTCGTTTCGAGCTGCGGTTTTCCTAATGTGGGAAATTTTTTCTTCCATTCCCCAGAAGAAGACTCATGAGAGCATCAACAGCAGGCTTGCTCTCGTGATGAAGAGCGGCAAATACACTCTTGGTTACAAGACCGTTCTCAAGTCTCTCAGAAGCTCCAAAGGTATGTTTTGGTTTGGTTTCGTCTTACGTTCTGATTCTGGATCTAGACTTGTTCTTGGCACTCTCTTGTTTCTTTCATTTTGAACCTAGTTGAAATTTGACTTTTTGGCTTGGTCCTTGGTAGGGAAATTGATTATAATCTCTAACAATTGCCCGCCTTTGAGGAAGTCTGAGATTGAATACTACGCTATGCTCGCTAAAGTTGGGGTTCACCATTACAATGGAAGTAAGTGTTTGCTTTTTCATTTCCCCTCATTCCTAGGTTGTTTCCATGAAATTTAGCACAAAGTTTGTTAAGCTTAGCTAATTGTTTGTTTTTTTTATGAACTGGGTAGTGGGTAGGAAGTAGAAAAACCTGTGCTAATACCTAGGAAAGGTCCGGAATGATATTGAATGAACTCGGGAATCTGTTCTGATCATGTTTTATTTTGAGTCCCTTTTTCTTTCTTATCTGGATTGAGTTGAGATACATGGGATCTGTCAAATGGTGGTGTTTTGTTTGTCTCTGACGATGATTTTTTTAGCGATTTATGTATTCCCTGGCATTTTCTTTCTCCTGTGAAAGATTTGGCCGTGTATGTTGAAATGTCTGTCATGAAAAATTATTTGCCTATCAAAGAGATTTGCCAGATCCTTAAAAGTTTATTAGCTTCCACTACATAGAGCTTACAAATGGCTCCTTGTGATCTACTGGCATAATCTACAATCGGTCAAACTAGCTATATAAGCTCGGTTAGATTGGCTGTCTTGCAATCGTTGGCAGATCAACTTTAATCGGTTAATCATGAGTTAATTTAGGCGTTTGATGATCATTTCTAATAACCATGTAACTTGCTTTCTCATTGTTGTACCTTTAATGCTTTCCAGACAATGTTGATCTTGGAACTGCCTGTGGCAAGATTTTCCGTGTTTCTTGCTTGAGCATTGTTGATCCAGGTAAACCTAGTCCCCATTTTACAGTTCCATACTACAGCTGTTTTCTTGTTCTGAGCTTGTTTCACTGAATGATTATTTCCTGCCATACAGGTGATTCAGATATCATCAAGACCCTACCTGGTGATCACTGAGTTATCTATGGGCTCCTTTGTGATGTGGTCTTCAGCTAGATTCGTGTTCTGTCTGAGTCCTTTGTTTTTGTTAGTTTATTCCCCAGAAAAGTCTGTTACGGCCATGCCAAAGTTTTTGGATTCATGAACTCTGGATCTATTGTGAAAGATTTGCACCTTGGTTAGTAATATGAAACTTGAAAGTGGTTCCTGAAGATGCTAGTTGTGGCAAGGATTTGCAGGTCTCGTTTATCGAGCGTTTCAAATCTGCCTTCCATGACGTTAAATACTTTCATACTGAAAGCTAGAACAAAAAATTCTTACTGGGAACTGAAAAATGGAAGCCTCGAGGGCATAGATTTAGAAATTAAAATGGAAACGATAATTGAGACCCGTTCAACATCCAATTCGTCTGGAGCAGAGTAGACACTTCTAGATTTAGAATGTGTGTGGTTGCATTTCTTAGACCAAGCTTGGGTCAATGCTTCTAGAGCCTGCAGCATGGGGTGGCTGGGATGACCCCGGCCTCCGTGTCAATGAGTCTGCTGGCTATGGCACAAGCATGAATGGAGAAACCTTGTTTGATCTGCGTCATAAGAAACATGATGTTAATGTATCATATGTATATACATCTCAAACCTTTTGTGTATTTATTTGCATTTCTCAGTCGGTTTACGTTGTGCACCTTGATGCTGAAGGTGAAGCTGCTCTGGTCATAGTCATCAGACTGACCTCCAGTAACACGGTGGGGTTCCAACCGGAGCTCACCCAGAACCTTGACTGCAAACAACAGGACATTGGTCTTGTTTCGCTGAATGAGTTTGACAGTCAGCTCATCATCAGTGATCCAAACATACACATCTCTGTCCTTCAGTTTCCGCTCACAGAAATCTTTTGATAAGCTTTCGTAGCAGCTGTGTGGAGGCTTGTCCGCTGCACAAGCTGCATCATCTTCAGCCCCCTGCCTCTTGCTCTTTTCTCGAGCAAGTTTCTTCTCCTCCACCTGTTGTTCGAGCTTGCTGACTGTACTAAGAAGCTCTTTGATATATCTGATGGCATATCCCAAAATGGAGCCCCTATCTCTCTTCACATGTATTCAGTGTTAAGCAATGAATGGAAATTGGGTAAGTAGAGTATTGTTCATCCAAAAAAGACGAGACAAATTAGGGTGTTTTACCTTGAGAGGGCCAGGATAAGGAATCAAATCCAGGAGAGACTGGTAGAGCTTAGTGAGATGCATTCTCCTCTCACGCTCAGCAGCAAAACTAACATCAGTGAGTAAGTTACCTGCGAACCCTATCTGGTTCTTACACACATTTTCCACAGCAATACTTTTCCAAGTCTCCAACTGCTGGGAGTTCTGCATCTCTGAACCAACACCAACTGGTAGCGATGAACTTCCCTGGTGCTGATCACAAAGCTTTAGGGCTTTCATCACGAGCGATCGATCTGTGTTTGATTGGTGCACTTGCTCAGGCCTGCCAGTGTCACAGAGATAGATGTGCATAGAGAACTGACAAGTCAAGGAGCTTGTAGCCGGCATATGAAATTGAGAAGATATGTGATGTAGCAAACCTACTGATACCTGAAGGGTTTCTGATCCAGTACTTCTTCCATTTCAGCACCTGTATCTGCAAATATTTTCTCAGCCTTTTCTTTCAACAGGTAATGAACAATGTCTTGACCAACTTAGTTCCCTCTGCACCTGTTTTTTTCTCCATTGTAAATGGAGAATGGCATCTTTGCAATTAAATGTGCTTAATTCTTCACATCATTTGTGTGCCTGCTCCGGCAGGCTTAGGTAGTTAGTTAGTTTAGCTATCAGCAGTCATTCTATGTGTACCTGTGCCCCGTGTTTTGCGGGCCCCACCATATGTACTGAATTGGACCTAAGGTTATGTTATGTCCACTATATTGTAATGAACTTGAGCTTAACCATTGAGGCCTTTTGGGTTATACTATCTCATTTGTGCCTCCATCTACAAAGTTGAGGCTCAGTTTGGGTCATATTACATGTGCCTCATCCTGTCAGCTTAGTCCGGTTGGCAAAAGGGACATTGATTCCCCACCATAGCCAGGAATAAAATCCCCACTTTCTTTTTTTCTCTCCAAATTCTTACAGTGTCTTGATACTGGTTCGGCAGACTTGTGGTCCAGAACAAGTTGGTATTCAACTACTATAATTATACACATTTAAGCCCTATACCTTGTAATACTGATTCTGAATACAATATATATATATATTACATGTGCCCCCATCCGAAACTGTTGGTGCCATATTACAAAGTTAGACGTTGTATTCTATTTAGTTTCCATTCTAATCATATCATTTTCGAATTGGCATACTTAGGCCACTATTCAGAACGGGCGTATGAAAAATCGAAACCAAAATCCAATCAGAAAGCCACACAAATTCTTGGTTTTGAAGAGAGCTGTAGGTTGTCTGGGTTAGATCTGTGACCAACGAAAAAGGGAGTTCGAAATTCGATTTGGTTTGATTGGAAACACCGACAAAAATCTACAATTTCTTCATGGAATTTGTACAGCCCACGAGGAAAAGGTCACTATAAAATATAAATTCATTGGAATGAAATTGTTTCTGTTTTACTTATGTTTCTACATTAAGAATTGCTAAGGAATGAAACTAGTTTACGTTAATTCTTGCTTATATGCATTGTTCTGTCTCAAAGTATTTGTACACACTTCTGTTTTAAGATATCTCAATTTTGTTGACCACTTCCTTAAACCAAAAAATTCAAATTAGTATTTTGACAATTATAGCCTAGATTCAGTGTAAAAAAAGTTAAATCACAACGAAAAACTAGAGCTATTAAATGAGGAGAGTAAGATTGGTGCAATACTCATTTTTACTAATTAAAATATTACATTTATTATAACTTTCTTAAACACAAGTTTCTTTCTAGTGTACAAATAATATAGGTTTGAGGGGATTATAGTGGTTTTGGCGAGATGGTCTGAATTACAATTGTTAAGTTCATAACAAGTGATCTCAAACTTGCGTTAAGCAGTAACTTGTTACTCAAAACTTACGATGGTGTTCCCTTTACTTGGGCTGAATAGCTAGAATATGCACCTATCTTAGCACTTACGCAGATACGAGACACGCCCCCTTTTGCCTCAATAAGAATTTATAGTCTCTTATTTATAAATATTTCAAAGTTTGTTCCAAAAAAAAAAAGGAAAGATGACCCAGGCAACTAGACCTAAAAAATAACAGTTTTGATTAAATAATAGTGATATTTGTATTAAGGGTATTGATTCAAGTAACAGTGGGATCGCCCCTTAATTTTTAACCTTAAAACCCTAAACCAACCGTTCTCTTTTAACTAATATCGATTACATTGTTTCATCAGTAATATTCTTTATATATTATTCGCTATCGATAGTCTATTTATAGTGAATATCATGTTAATTTTTTTTTTTTGGTTGACAAACGGGGAGGATGTTACAAATGCGGGTGATGTGTACATATACAATTTATGTAGTAATTGACAAGGACACGACCCTGGTGAGAAAACAAGGGAACTAATTTGAGAGAGGAATCAGAAAAACAAGAGTTGTACCCAAGTCGTCGCACTAAAATCCAACCACATATAATCTGGTTTAAGCAATATTTATATATACTTCTTTAGCAAGGTAGGTTCAATAATCTTCACCATTGTGGATCTTCACTTTGAAATCCCTCACTTCTTTCTCCTCCCCTTGACCATCCTCCTGATCTTCATAACTATGCTACGCATTGACAGATCAAGAAACTTGTCGAAGAAGTTACCTCCAGGGCCAAGAAAGCTGACCCTTATGGGGAAACATCCACCTAGCTTGGAGGCCCCCTGCCCCACCGCTTCTTAACAAGCTTGGCCAACAACAACAAACAAGGCCAAGTTGAATCACTTAAGGCTTGGACAGCTCTCCACCGTCGATCGTGATTTCCTCGTCCGAAATAGCGACAAGAAGTGCTCAAAGACAAGGACATAACTTTCTCCTGGAGGTCTAAGAGGTTGGCTTCTAGGATTGTCTCTTATAATTATGCAACAAACATTGTGTTTGCCCCTTTGTCCTCTATGATCGTTACAAAAAAATATAAAGAGCTTTATGCAACGTATTATATGGTGCCTAATTAGCATAGCAAAAACCATCACGATGAAGTCTATGTGTAAAAGAAAAGTTTGAGAACTACAACTACTTTTACAAATTAGCAAAATGTAATAATTTTATGTGCAAAAAAATGATTGGAAATTTGAAATTTGAATTGTTGTATACACAATTTTGCTCCAAAGTCACATTAATTTTGTCAAATGATCACTTAACTAGTTAACCCTGTTCTTTTTTGCATTAAATAACTTATTATTTAATGCATTATTTTCATTTTACTTATTTTGCATCTATAACCAATGTCATTTGAAAACTAAATGTTATATCCACATAATAATCACTTAAATAATTTTTTTTCAGAAAAATAATTAATTTTTTATTGATTGTTTCTCATACAAAAACCAATAAAAGAAAAGTCAATAAAAAAATACTTACTTTTTTATAAAATGTACTTTTTATACTTAATATATAGACTGCAGAGTTTCAAGTCATCTACAAATTTAATGAATAATTACTAAAAATGAAAACAATGTATTAAATAATTCATTATTTAATTTAAGATAACATAACATTATTCTTTTCCAGTGGAATCACATTTTATTTTTAACACTTTTAACTTAAAGTGTAGAATCATTGTTTAGCTAATATAGACAAGGCAACTTATTTCTCTGAAAATGGTTGGTGATAATTTATCATAGTAGTCATGCAACTTCAACCGTCCATCCAACATGTGCTCCTCAATATCAAGAAATCGCACACCATTAAATGAAACTAGATGTTTATTAACCCGTCCAATGGACGGGGAAAACTTGTTTTTGTTAGTTAGTGATTATATTAATGTATATAAATTAATATTAAAGTTAACTTTGTTGACAACAATATTGAAGTTAACTATAACGTTTTAATTTGTTAGAAAAAAAATATGATAAAATTGTCGTGATTCTTTCCGAATTGATTAGTGATTTCCCCAAATATTAAAGTCTATATTGCGATTTTTATTGTTTTAAAATTTTTATTTATTCTAAATTACCCACTATACATTTTTTTGGTCTCAATGAATAAAGTTAAACTAAAATTTCTTAAATATAACTTTCTAAGAAAAAATGAAGATTTTCATATTTAATTTTTTATTTTGTTTTTTCAAAAATAAATACATTAATTGTTTAAGGAAAATTGAGGTTTTCTTGTGCTATTATTCATAGAGAGTTGTTGTTAATATTTGTTCATTGTATGTGTACATTACTTTGTCTATAATATGTGATGGAAGCATAACACAAATATATTCTGCTGGTTAAGAAAAGTTGATCATATGCTGTAAGAACAAACAATATCGTAAGATTGGGGTTCCTATGATGTAAACGAATAGGAGAATCACACATGCGGGAGTTGTAAGAGCCGGAGGGAAGATCGATAATTGTGCAAAAAATTAGAAAGTACTTGTAAACTTATGGTAATGGAAGCCTAAATCGAACAGAAATAAACTTGTAAATGGCTGGACTTCAATTAATTCAATAAACACACTTCTAAAGACAAAAAAATTCTCTAAGTTTTCGATGCTACAAACACATCCCCATAGGCATATAACATCACCCAACAGCGAGGCAACAGTGGCAAACCAACAATTGAAAAAAAAAATCCCATCCCACGATATCCCCACAAAATAATACATGGTGAGAAGAAAACGGTTCAAAACACACTCCCATAGACTAACAATTTATTGCATGGCTGTAACTGTGAACCTTTAATAACTGATGACCAAAAGACAAAAAACTGAAGAAATTAAACTATGCAAAGAAATTAAGGCCTGCCAACTGAACTTAACACGTGTCCACCAACAAATGTAGACCCAGCTGAAGCGCTTAGGAGAACATAGACGCAATTGCAAACCTCAACCAAATGAGAGGACAAAAACAATAATTTGTCATGAAGGAAATGGACAGGTGTCAGCATCCCCTTTCTCCCTTCTCCTTCACTGTTGTAGTACACAGATGATCGAGATTATGTGAAGGTCATGATTAACCTTTGAAGAATCAGGCACTAATTTCGTTCAACATTCCTTTTTTAATCAAAAGCATAAATAGAGTTAGGGAAAAAGCGAAGTAGCTCGCTTGTCTACCAGAGAGACACGTTTTCAGGGAAACAACTACTACTGAGCTTTGATTAAATTTCTCCATCCACGTCAATAATTTTTGAACCATACTCAACCAAAAATGACTAAGTAGAAGATTACCACGAAAAGTAGCATACACCTGTGAACAATCAATTAAAACAATGATAATTGGAGCTAAGCCACTTGAATGATCTTATTGAGAGCAGATAATTCTACCTGTAACGCAGATGAGCAACTGGATAATAATTGGCCTTCTTTTTTTTAAATGTTTCATTCAAATTTGTTCTTATCTTTACACTTGAAAACCATCTTATTTGTCTTTTTTATTTATACCAACTAAAAAAAATACTGTTTTTGGTCCTTTTTAGAAGAGTAAGTCTTGTATGCATCTGGTGCATAGTTATTCTTTTATTCTATTATACGATATATGTTCTTTTATAAATACCATCTGTTTTTATATACATTATTGTTTATTCTTTTTGAGTTCTTATATATTCTCATTGGTATTTGTTTTGTTCTCAACTTTTCATTATTCTATTATCTAATAATATTTGTTATTTTTGTTTTGAACAAATTATTACTTACTATTTATCCAACATACATTCATTTGTTGAAAGAATATCTATGTAGTTTAAAAAGAATATGTATATTCATTGTTTTGTTTGTTTTTACACTACTAACTCTCATGCTCTTTTGTTTATATTATTTTTCAGCTATATATATTTTTTTATGTTTTGTTGTCTGTTAATTCTTTTATAAATATTTCATTTTTTTCATTTTCTATATATTCTTTTATTTCTTTTTTCTTTTCTATTTTTTATTTTTCTATTGCTACTTGTTATTTTCATAAATATGTTCTTTTTCACGTTCCTATATATTCTATTATTTATGTCCTCTTTCATTTCTTATATATTCTTTTATGCATTGTTGTTTGTTTTTTTATTAGTTTTGCCTATTTTTTTATTAGTTTATATTTTTTATTTTATCAAGATTGTTATTTCATAAAAAATGAAGAGGTGCAATGAAAACCTAAAAAATTTAAAAAACTGAGAAAAACAAAACACTGGAAAAACATGAACAAAAAACTGGAAAAAGATTTTTAAAAAATAAAAATAAAAAAGTAAAAGGGAAAAAAATGAGAAGAAAACATAAGCAGCAGCAAAATTTGGAGAAAAAAAAAAGAAATGAAAAATAAGAAAAAAAATAATTTGCAAAAAATAAATTTGAAAAAAGAGAATGAAACGCAATTAAAAAAAAAAAAAAAGAACAAATAGGGAACTGCCGGGATTCGAGCCAACGGCCAACCTTGTCCCTCCAAGAATATACTTAAGTTCGACAAATAAGTTATAAATAATAATGCATGTCTAGGTGAATCTGCACTCAATGCACGTAAGAGTCTTTCTTTTTCAGAATATAAATAGAAGTGTAGATTAGGGATGACAATTGGGTAGGTCGGATCAGATTTGAGTTAGGTCATCATTTAGGTTCAGGTTTAATCGGGTTAGCATGTATTCGGATTCAGGTCAGGTTATTTGGGCTTGGGTTGATTTTGGGTTGAGTAGATTTTGGGCTCGGGTTGAGTCAGGCCGGGTTTATTTGGATTCAGATCCAATCAGGTCAGGTTATTGGGTTTTAGACCAGATTCAATTTGATTATCGGGTTTACTTGGTTCACTGATGTATAGGTTGAAATCACTAAATTGATTCAGTTTTTTTGCTTAATTTTGATTAAAATTTAATTTAACTAGATATGAAAATAATATAAAATTTATGAAGATATATTAATATATAATTTATTTAATAAAATACTCCATCTATGTCAAGTTCTTTGTAATATTCACTATTCAACAATTAATCTATAATTTTTCATTTTCAACATTTTAGTATATAAATGAACAATGATTATATTAAATAATAAATAAAGAACTATAGTTTATAAATATATACTTTTAAAAAAAATTTCTAACAAATAATCTCCCTTCATCCCATTTTCTTTGCTCTATTTAACTTTTCTGACTAGTTTGACATGAATTAATTTATATTATTATTTATTAAAAAATTAAAAACATATATTTAAAAATTGTAGATCTTGATTTATTATTCATGTATAAAATGGTTTATTTATATATTAAAATGTTGAAAAAATATTTACATATTAATTGTTAAAATACGAATGGTGCAAATAATTTAAGATATAAGGAGTAATATAAATAAATTCAATTCAAACTATTCAAAAAAGTCAAATATTTCAAAAAAAAAAAAAAGACAGAAGAGGTACTATAATTTCTAAAACCTAATTATTTTTATCTATTTATTATTGTTTCACTAATCATTTCCTATAGTTCTCACTCGTTCGCTCTACAAGACAAAACAAATTAGCATAATAGAAAAAACTCATTGATATATGTTAAATCATAATTTTTCTAAAGTCCTTACTGGTCATATATTTTATATTAATTTAAGTTAAAAATCGGGTCTTGTCAGGTTTAGTTATCAGGTCAAGTCAGGTTCGGGTTTTCTCGGGTTCCACTTTAGTCGGGTTCATGTTCAGGTCGGGTTGGGTACAGTTAGGTTTGGGTTGTTGACTTTTCTGGTCAAATCGGGTTAGGTCAGACTTGGGTTTAAATAAGTTGGGTCAGGTCTTTGGGTCGGATCAAATTTTGTCATCCTAGTATGGATGGAGGTAGAGTTGTTCAGGGGGCCGAACCGGCTGGTCCTAGGCCTAAGATATTTGGGCCCGGGCACAACCTTGGTTGACACGTGCCGAGTCCGTGTCAAGCTTGACCCGGTCCCGTGCCGAGCTGGGCCGAATCCGAGCTGGCCCATTAATTTTTAATTTTTAAATTTGTAATTTTTATTTTTATTTTAAGTTTTAGTTTTAATTTTTAATTTTTAATTTTTAGTCTTCAATTTTAAATTTTTAGTCTTTAATTTTAAGTTTAATTTCATTTTATATTTTTACAAATTGATATTAAAATAAAACAATATAAAAATATTATTGTCGGTATGTTAAAGAGAACAAAATTTTGGTAACTAATGTTTTACCTTTTAAAATAGTACATAAAACAATAACTGAAAAAGAAAAGCTTGAGGACCAAGAGAGGAAATAGAAGATCTAGAGTAATAATTATAATATGGATTTTTCAATTTTAACAATTATGGACCAAAGTACTTTATTGAACCATGGATCTTTTAAAGTAAATAACTCATTATAAAAATCTCAATCATCAATAATGAAAAAATATGACGAAAT
>KK899513.1:88496-134356 GCA_000696445.1 Aquilaria agallochum | reverse complement strand
CGGAAGTTCGGCTTGATGGCTTGTCGGGGTTTGTTCAGAACCATCTCCTCCACCAACATTCTCTGCTGCCGTTGGCTCCACCTCCTCAACGTTATCATTAGAAAGTTGATCGTCGAGCCCCAAGTCGTATTGACTCATATCGAATTGCCCGTCATCGTCAGTTTGTTGGATATGAATCCCACGGGTCGCCGGTTGGGAAAGGCCACGGAAAAATGACCTCAAACCGGTGCGGGATGAAGAGCTTGAGGCATTTCCCTTTCCTCTTGATACCATTTGTGTGAGGCAAAATTGAGCAGATCAGGAGCTTCGAAAGTAATTGAGAATTGATTGAGAATGAAGAAAATAATATTGACTGCTTGAAAGAAGTGAGAGAATATATTAGTAGAGAAGGAGAGATTGCTAAGAGTGGTGTGAATAAATGATGGAAATGACCTCCCTATTTATAAAGGAAGGCCTTCATTTTTTTTTCCAAAAAAACTCTTACAAAATAGTTGTTGGATGGGGCAAAAACATAATTACAGGGGTCAAAAAAGGGCTGGGAGCCGTTATAGGGACTAAAAGTGTCATTTTTCCTTTTTTTTTTGAATTTTCAGAACGTTGGTGTCCTGACCGTTGCTCGCCGCCGCCGTGCCGGGCCGGTCCCGTGCCGGTCTCCATGCCGATCCCGTGCTGTGCCGGACCCAGTCTCCTCCTGGGCCATGTCGAGCCCACTTGGCTCCCCCCTCTTCCAAGCCCATAAACGGCCCACATGATGCCGGTTTTAAAACGGGCCCGTGCGGTGCCGGGCTTGACCGAGCTTGGGCTGTGCTTGACGCGAGCCGGTCCCAAGCTGGGCCGTGTCAGGACCGGTCCAATGAACACCATTAGATTGAGGACAATTGTCGGTGACCCTAATGTGACTTACAAACCGTGAGGCGATCATTTCCTTTTGTTATTCTACTTGCTTTTTTGTGGCCTTAAACTTGGACTCATTAGTTTCTCTCTCTTTGAATTTCTTCCCTTTTTTTCTTCGTTTTTAGAAATCCACCTCTTTTTTTAATCCCTTTCCCACCATGTCCTTGTCAGCGCTCATGATCTTCCACTTACACATCACACACATTTATTATGCGTCTCACCGTTTGCCCTTGTCGACCAAGAAAATCAAACTGCAATCAAGTACTGCCTTTTAAAGCTTGTCAACCAAGAAAATAGTAATGGAACAAACCTGTTGGACAAATTAATGTACTTCTGACTTTTTATTTTATACCAAAAATATTCATGGCTGCAAATTAACTACAGATGGACTAAAATGAATATAAAAATCTGATAAGTTGTACATCCACTAGTGTTTTGTGTGACTTGTATCTCTTCTGCTGTAATGAAATGTCACCTTAAAATGAATGATAGATGTGTTATAATCGTCATATTATTGTGAAGTTTAAGTAATTGAAGAGTTCCGTTTTTATTATTTCAGTATACGTTTTATAGATTAATCATGTGAAGAATTCTTTCCTAGGGGATGGAAACTAGTTCTTATTACAGTAATTAGTAGGAAGTATAATTTCTTTTTTCTTTTTTTACACGGCATAATATTTTCTTTTTAATTCGAATAAAGTGTATTTCTAGCTAAAAAAGAAAAAAAGGGGGGACTTCTCTAAAATGAAAAGCACACAGTTTACGGCATTTTCCTGGCAAAACGCTTTTTGTCCGCTCTTCTCTTGGCTGCTTTGCCCCACCGTGACTTGGTCGTCTTCTCCGAGACTTGCTCTCCACGTATATCCCACCCTACATGTAATCTCTTGACTCGTCCCGGTGGACTCAACACTCTCTGAGCACAAATATATAAAAAAGAGGGCTCCTCGAGGAACCCAACCTAAAAAATCTAGCCCAAGATTTTAAATTTTGCCAATTTCCAGACAACCCATTTGCTGGAGTTCCACACAAAATGGAACTTTCAGCTTTAACTGCAGCAAAAGATGAAGTTTTGGCTTCCATGTCACATTTGGCTGCACTGATTCATCCAGGTGTGGCGTTCCACTTTCTTCTCAAACCCATTTTTGCACGTGGGTTCTCTGCTTCATTGCACCTTGTATTGCTGCTTGGTTTGGTCGTGTTCTGGCTGGTGAAGATAGTTAAGGGAACTGGCGGCGGAGAGGACTCGAAAGTAGGGTTTAAGCGCCGCAGGATTTCCTGGTACAAGCAGACTTTCGTTTGTTGTTTGTGCGTGTCGGTCTTTAATATCTTCCTCTGTTTCTTGAGCTATTTCCATTGGTATAGAGATGGTTGGTCGGTTGATGAGGTGGTCACACTCTCTGATTTTGTCTTTAAGACGCTAGGTTGGGGTGCAGTTTCGATATATCTGCATGTCCAGTTCTCTAATTCAGATGGAATAAAGTTCCCTTTTCCATTAAGACTTTGGTGGGGCTTTTATCTGGCAATTTCCAGTTATTCTTTAGTTATAGACATTGTTATCTATGTGGAACACCTTTCGCTCCCCACTCAGTTGTTGGTGTCTGATATTCTCTCTCTTATTACTGGGCTGTTCCTCTGTTATGTGGGGTCTGTGGGGAAGGGTGAGGATGCCCCCCTTGAGGAACCCCTCCTGGGTGAGGATACCCAAACTAGTGGTGATGGGGAACTGAATAAACTGAAAGGGGTAGATACGGTTACCCCTTACTCAAATGTTGGCATCTTCAGCATGCTCACATTCTCATGGATGGGTTCCCTAATTGCTCTTGGGAATAAGAAAGTCTTGGACCTTGAGGATGTTCCTCAACTTGATAAGCATGACAGTGGAGATGGTGTTTCTGCTGTATTTAAGAGTAAGCTAGAGTCAGAGGGTGGTATTGGGAAGCAAATTACGACGCTTAAGCTTGTGAAGGCATTGATTGTCTCTGCTTGGAAAGAAATTCTTTTGACAGCTTTGTTGGCATTCTTGTATACTATTGCTTCGTATGTCGGCCCATATCTCATTGACTCTTTTGTTCAATATCTTAATGGCCAAAGGAAATTTAAAAATGAAGGGTATGTTCTTGTTACCACATTCTTCGTGGCAAAGCTTGTAGAGTGTTTCTCGCAGAGGCATTGGTTCTTTAGGCTGCAGCAGGTTGGAATAAGGGCTAGAGCAGCACTGGTGGAAATGATATATAGCAAGGGTCTGACACTTTCGTGCCAGTCAAAGCAGAGCCATACCAGTGGTGAGATCATCAATTTTATGACTGTAGACGCAGAGCGGGTTGGGGACTTCAGTTGGTACATGCATGATCCATGGATGGTAGCTCTGCAAGTAACTATGGCATTATTCATATTGTATAAAAATCTCGGGCTGGCATCTGTAGCTGCTTTGGTTGCAACCATACTTGTCATGCTTGCAAATTTCCCTCTTGGGAGAATGCTAGAGAACTTCCAGGAGAAATTGATGGAATCAAAAGACCAGCGAATGAAGGCAACATCTGAGATTTTGAGGAATATGAGAATTCTGAAGCTTCAGGGGTGGGAAATGAAATTTCTCTCTAAAATTGCTGACCTCCGGAAAGTGGAGGAAGGATGGTTGAAGAAATTTGTCTACACAAATGCCATGACTAGTTTTGTTTTCTGGGGTGCACCCATTTTCGTGTCTGTTGTCACTTTTTCTACATGTATGCTTTTGGGGATCCCACTTGACTCAGGGAAGATATTATCTGCACTTGCGACTTTCAGGATTCTTCAAGAACCTATTTATAATCTTCCTGACACAATCTCCATGATAGCACAGACAAAAGTTTCCCTTGATAGAATTGCAGCCTTTCTTCGTCTCGATGACTTGCAACCTGATATCATACAGAGGCTTCCTAGTGGTTGTTCTGATGTTGCAGTTGAGATAACTAATGGGAACTTCTCGTGGGATTTGTCTTCTTCCAATCTGACATTGAAAGACATAAATTTGAAAGTTAATCATGGTATGAGGGTTGCTGTTTGTGGTACAGTTGGCTCCGGCAAGTCAAGTTTACTTTCATGTATTTTGGGTGAAATCCCAAAAGCATCCGGTACTCTAAAATTATGTGGTACAAAGGCATATGTTGCGCAATCACCATGGATACAGAGTGGCAAGATTGAGGAGAACATCTTGTTTGGAAAACATATGGACAGAGAAAGATATGAAAGGGTGCTTGAGTCTTGTGCCCTTAAGAAGGACCTGGAGATCTTATCCCACGGTGATCAGACAGTTATAGGTGAGAGGGGAATTAATCTGAGTGGTGGACAGAAGCAAAGGATTCAGATTGCTCGTGCTCTCTACCAAGATGCAGATATATATCTATTTGATGATCCCTTTAGTGCTGTTGATGCTCATACAGGAACTCACTTATTCAAGGTATTATTTCTTTTCTTTTTTTCTTGTTTAGTTGATTCTGAGTCTAAATATTTTTGTTCTGTATATCTATGAGCATTATTTCTGTTTCTTTGTTTTTAGTTCTGCCTTTGATTACCGGAAAAATGCATTTGCCTTACTACCGTTAAATTTGAGTGCAGGAAGTTCTGCTTGGTTTTTTGAGTTCAAAAACAGTGATATTTGTCACTCATCAAGTTGAGTTCTTACCGGCTGCAGATTTGATCTTGGTGAGTAATTTTATCGATGCTGTTGAAGCATGAGTGCATTCTGTAAGAGCCTCTTCTGAGTCTTCTCCCTGTAGGAGGTCCAATAGTACCAGAAAGTACAATAAGTAATAGAGAAATTTTTAGCTCTGCATGCTTGTTTTGTGCTTAAAAATGATGTTGTTAACTGCTATGTAGCAAAACAGCTGGGTTGTCCTTTTTTCTCAATGGGGTTGGTGTCTTTGCTGAAACAGTAAGGGTTCGAACTTAACCTTCCAAATCTATGTCACAAGAAAGTAGGAGGGAGGTCCGAAACATAAATCATCCACAGCTCATAATTCACAATTTAGAACTGTGGGTCATCTCTGTTACCAAACTCAGCAAAATTATGTCTTATAGAAACACGTTGTTAGTTATTGTGATTATCTACTCTAATGAATGTTGTACTGCTGTAGCAGCTCACTTGGTTTCAGTTTAAGAGAGAAGTAAGTAATAGTGTGCTCATTTACACTGATTTGTTTGTAAACTTGGTAATCTTTAGCCAACAGTTCCAACAGTTGAGCATCTGCTGCAGTATCTTAACCTTCACCAAGCAAAACCGGCACTAACACGTACATTAGTAGGTCAAAATAGGATTCAAAATTCTTTAATTTTCAAACTTAATCCATAAACTCATAATTTTACATCCCTCTCAATATGTGTGCCTTACTTTATAATCAAAACCGGCAAACCTGCAATTAGTTCCACCTAGTGCTAAGCATAATCCATGTCTATCTCCGTTCAGCAGAACATGTGATTAAAAGTCTGGTATTTCTTGATGGATTATTCATCAGTTTTTTATTAATAGCACACATTCAAATTAAATTGTAGTATTTCATAGCTCTCCTTGTTATGGACCTTAACTGAATCCTGGTCTAATACATTAAGTGGCTACTAATTTGACTTCCACCTCTTGTAGGTCATGAAAGATGGTCGAATTACACAAGCTGGCAGGTACAATGACATTCTTAATTCAGGAACAGATTTTATGGAACTTGTTGCTGCACATCAGAAAGCCTTGTCAGCGCTTGATACTGTCGAGGTAGGATCTGCCTCTGGTATATCTATTAGCAAAGAAAATGCTGCTACTGCTACTGGTAGTGCAAATGGGAGTGTGGAAAATGAAGAAAACAAAGATAAAACTAATGGTAAAGCAGATGACAAGGTTGGCTCAAACGCACAGCTTGTTCAGGAAGAAGAGCGTGAGAAAGGGAGAGTTGGGTTTTCAGTCTATTGGAAGTACTTGACAACTGCATATAAAGGAGTTCTTGTGCCGTTTACATTACTGGCACAAATTCTCTTCCAGATTCTTCAAATTGCCAGCAATTACTGGATGGCCTGGGCAACTCCTGTGTCAGAGGGTGCAAAACCTGCTGTCAGTGACTTCACTCTTATAATGGTGTATGTAGCTTTATCCATTGGAAGTTCATTATGCATTCTTGCCAGAGCCTTGCTTCTAAATACTGTTGGGTATCGAACAGCCACGATACTCTTCAATAAGATGCACTTTTGCATTTTCCGAGCCCCCATGGCTTTCTTTGATTCCACTCCTAGTGGAAGAATTCTGAACAGAGTAAGCATCTAAAATGCTTTCAAAGAAGTCTTTTTAAGCTAATCTTCTAGCTATGGATTTCCCGTTGTTTATTTCAAAAGCCATTGCAAACAACTCCATATTCTCACCTTTTTATTCCTTTGAATTTACTTTTCCTTCATTATAGGCATCTACAGATCAAAGTGCAGTCGATTTGAACATCCCATATCAAGTTGGTGCATTTGCCTTCTCAATGATTCAGCTGCTTGGAATCATTGCTGTGATGTCTCATGTCGCCTGGCTGGTCTTTATCATTTTTATTCCTGTGATTGCTACTTGCATCTGGTATCAGGTACCTGTTTTATTCTCAGGCTATAACATTTTATCTGTATAAATATCATCAACATTTAACAGTAGGTAAACTTTTTCATGTCACCCTGTGTAGTTTATTTGTTGCAAGTGCCAAGTATATGTTACCTACATATTAGTTCCATATTGCATGATGTAGCAGACTGAGCTTCAATTAAGTATGTTCTCACTTGGGATAAACTTTGCAGCAATATTACATATCATCGGCCCGAGAACTTTCTCGATTGATTGGTGTATGTAAAGCTCCAGTAATACAACATTTTTCGGAAACAATTTCTGGATCAACAACTATAAGGAGCTTTGATCAACAATCAAGATTTCGAGAGACAAGCATAAAATTGATGGATTCATATAACAGGCCAAAGTTTCATACTGCTGGTGCTATGGAGTGGCTTTGCTTCCGTTTAGATGTGTTGTCTTCCTTTACATTTGCTTTCTCATTGATATTCTTGATCTCAATTCCTCAAGGAGCCATTGATCCTGGTTAGTGAAAAGATGGTACTTCAGACATTCATCAGTCCTCACTATTGATAAGAGTACAAAAAGGAAAACTGATCCATTTTCCTTGTCCCATTGTAGGCGTTGCAGGGTTGGCTGTGACTTATGGACTTAACCTGAATATGTTACAAGCATGGGTTATATGGAATCTTTGCAACCTAGAAAACAAAATAATTTCTGTTGAGAGAATATTACAGTATACTGATATTCAGAGTGAACCTCCCCTGATGATTGAGAAAATTCGACCAGAACATTCTTGGCCGTTGCAGGGCAAAGTTGACATTCATGATTTGCAGGTAACTAAATTTTATGCTATGTATTGCTCTGATTTCATGTGATGGTTATTTAATTAGTGATGAGTTCCAACACTCCAATGTAGGTACGTTATGCCCCACACCTGCCACTTGTATTACGAGGCATAACATGCACTTTCCCTGGAGGCCTGAAAACTGGGATTGTGGGGAGAACGGGAAGTGGAAAGTCCACTCTCATTCAAACTCTATTCCGGCTCGTTGAACCGGCAGCAGGCCAGATAATAATAGATGGTGTCAATATTTCTTCGATTGGACTGCATGATTTGAGGTCAAGGTTAAGCATTATTCCCCAGGATCCAACCATGTTCGAAGGGACAGTTAGGAGTAATCTGGATCCACTTGAAGAATATATAGATGAGCAGATCTGGGAGGTTAGCTTATACGGGACTTCTTGTGCTTTGCATTTCTCAATATGATTTTGTGTTTAAGACTAGTCTCTACTGTAAAGCATGAAAATTTCTGAAAAAACTAGCTTTACCTATTCAGGCCTTGGATAAGTGCCAACTTGGAGATGAAGTAAGAAAGAAGGAAGGAAAACTAGATTCAACAGGTTCGATTTTTCTCCCAGTATGACCTGATAGGTTTGAAATTGCTTAGATTGTGCTGTTGAATGTACATTGTGGTGTATCCTGTGATCAACCTGCAGTTAGTGAGAATGGAGAGAACTGGAGCATGGGTCAGAGGCAGCTGGTCTGTCTCGGCCGCGTCCTCCTCAAGAAGAGCAAAGTCCTGGTGCTTGATGAAGCAACTGCATCTGTTGATACAGCTACAGATAATCTGATTCAGCAGACGCTAAGAGATCATTTCTCTGATTGCACGGTCCTAACGATCGCTCATAGGATAACCTCAGTTGTTGATAGTGATATGGTTCTCCTCCTAAGTAACGGTTAGTAACACATTGTGCCACTGCATTTTGATGGGCATCACTGGAGGTATCTGTGAATTCCACTGATTTGGTTGCCTTAAAATCCTGCAGGACTTATTGAAGAATATGACACCCCCACAAGATTGTTGGAAAACAAGTCATCATCTTTCTCTCAGCTTGTGGCAGAGTACACCGCGAGATCAAGTTCAAGCTTCGAGAGTCGCTGACTGACGTCTGAACAAGAAGATAATGCAGTTTTCTTGATGATCACGAAAATAAGTTCTTAAAGCAAATGAGCGGGGATCTCACCTTTTTCAAGCCACCAGGGAAGGCTGTTTAGTTGCCACCCTCTCTAGCCAACCATTTGCCTTGTCGAAGCCACGGGCAAGAATCTGGGCAAGAGTAAGAGAAACTGAAGCGGCTGGAGCTTTTGGATTGACAGAACATTTGTCTGTTTGGCTTCCTTTTTTTTTTTTTTTGTTCTAATTTGGTAGCTTTTTGTTATTATGCTTGAAGGACATGTTGGATTGTAGATCTCATATATAGCCAGTTTTAAAAATACGTGAACATTTTTTTTTTTAAGAAGTATTTAATTTTTATGAATTTTTCTTTACTCAAATAAGGAATTAAGGATTAAAAATAATTAGGTTTTACGAAGAAAATATTTTATAAGTACTTTTTGGGTTACTTAAAAGTGTAGAACAAATATACCATTCAGACAAATAACTTCTATATGTTCAAATAAAATATTTTAAGCATTTTTTAATGGTTGTGGATAAAATACTTTTGGATCAGATGGTGCACCCATATTTTTATAATATTTATAAAACTGTCACCATGCTTTAAACAACACATTTATGTGGAAAAAAAAAACAACACACTTATAGAACAATACATTTACAGAGCAGAGCAGCACATTTGTCTAAAAGGAGCAACATTTCTTACGATATTTTAAAGAATATTATTTATGGAAAATATTTTTTCTCAAATTAACAATATTTTACAGAACACCAAATTTATAATAATGGAACAGCAAAGGACGTCGTACTTTATAAGCTTCTTTGATTACGTGGCCAATGATGAGTCTGAGTAAGTATGAATCAGATTCATTATAAGAATATGTTTGATAAAGAGGAGATTGAAGGAGACAACACTACCATAAAGGCAACCCTAGCAGTGCCGCTAGTATGAGTTGGCTGAATAAGTACATTGATAGTATTACTAAAGGATTTAGCTTTTATTTAAAGCCAAATATAGTTCATTTTCCGTAGTGTTGTTCAATTCAGTGATAATTGATATTTCATTTATACAAATGAGTTATTCCATAATATATTGTTCATTTTGTAAGATATGTTGTTTGTAATAATTGTTGTTCCGTTTAGTAATAAGTATTATTTCATTTATACAAATGTCTTGTTCTGTAATATATTGTTTATTTAGTAAGATGTGTTGTTTGTAATAATTGTTGTTCCGTTTAGTAATAAGTGTTGTCCTGTTTAGTAATAAATATTATTTCATTCATACAAATGTACTGTTCTGTAATATATTATTCATTTCGTAAGATGTGCTGTTTGTAATAATTGTTGTTCCATTTAGTAATAATTGGTGTTCCATTCAATAATATGTGTTGTTTCAATCATACAAATATGTTGTTTTGTAATATATTGTTTATTTAGTAAAGTGTGCTATTTGTAATAATTGTTGTTCCGTTCAGTAATAATTGTTGTTCCCTTCAACAATAAGTATTGTTTCGTTTATACATATGTGCTATCTATAATATGCTATTCATTTTGTAAAATATGTTGTTCCGCTCAATAATAAGTGTTGTTCCTTTCATTCATAAGTGTTGTTCTTTTCAGTCATAAGTGTTAGTATTTATTTCAGTAATAAGTGTTATTCCATTTTTACAAATATAATGTTCTGTAAAATATTGTTAATTTTGAAAAAATACTGATCGTAAAGAATGTTGTTCAATTCAATAAGAAATATTGCTTCATTCAGGTAAATGTGATATTCTGTGATATACTGTTCATTTTATAATATATTGTCACGCCCCCAAACCCACCCTAGGAGTCTTGGGACGATGACACGCCGCATACTCAAGAAAATAATTTTCCTAAGCATGCAAGACTACATATTCCAAATAATTCCAAACTTATAAAATTCTCTTATGAGAATAAGTGGCAGAGCAACTACAATTCTTGAAACTAGAACATAATCCATAAGATATTAAAGCTCTAAAGAATGAAACAAAATCCAAAGAGTTTTCTAAACATAAATAAGTTTCTAATAGTAGTACTAACGAAATACTTTTAATTGTCTTGAACTGCTGCTGATCTTGTAGTCGCTTCCGTTAGCTAACTTGAATTACTCCTGATCTGTGTGAGGGGATGAAAACGGGGTGAGCACGAATGCCCAGCAAGTGGCGGATTTTGAAAACAGAAATACAATATATAAAATACATAGGGATCAAGCAGAAAACAATTCTTGTAAAAATAATAACATAAACTTTAGCAGAAGATATTTGAATAGTCAGAACATAATCAATGAAATAACAATTTTGTGAGCTGAGCAAATAATATTTGTAAATAAAATCATTAACCAAAACAGAGCAGTTCANACACACACACACACACATAATATCAAAACAATTTAATTTTTAGAATAGTAGTAGCCACTTACCTCAAAATGCAACTTTCAAACTCCTGAAATAATTCTTTAGCCGCCTAAAATAATTATGTGAAAGTTTATGTCAAAACATAATCAATTCAAGAAATAACTCAAATTCATTTGCTGACAGTGACCCAAACGAATGCTTCTGGAATCTAAGAATCCAATGAAGTAGTGTTAGAAGCCTTAGGGACTGATACTGTGATGAACCCGATCATAACCTTCAGCATTTTACTTCTAGTGACTAAGTTGTAGCATTTTATACTATTAGGTGTCGATGAACCCATATCCAAAAATTAAGGACCTAAACTGTCATTATCCCAATTTGTTTCCAGAATCACGATTCTTCGTCTTCTCCGATTCGCACTTCTGTTACTCTATGATTTCAACCATGCCCGGCCAAAATCTACCCATACTTATTTCTAATCCATCCGAAACAATCCTAATAATCGATTGATCCTTTCAATCATTGAAATAAATTATAAATCAACCATAATCTTTACTTAAATCTCTCTTTAATTTCAAAGAAAAGCTAGCCTATGTATTGAAAAATAACTAACAATCACTCACCAAAGATTCTTCTTTTGCTGAAAAAATTCACAGATTGCTTTCACTGGATCCTCGATTGATGATCTTTTCTTCCACTTCTTCAATACAAAGAAATAGGTAGACGAGAAAGTAAGAAAAATACCCAACCCTAACTTTTCTTATTTCCCTCTCTTTTTTTATAACCTTTCGGTCATTCTCTTTTCTTTCTCCTTTTCGTACCTCTTGCCTTTTTTTTTTTTCCCTTGCTCCTTTAATTTTTTTTATTATTATTATATTTATTTTTTCTTCTCTTGGGCCTTAACCTAAATACCCAAAATAATAAAATGGACTAAATTTAGTTTGGTCACTACATATATGCTATCATAAATGATGTTCCCATTCAGTAAAAAATGTTGTTTCATTCTTATAAATGTGATGTTTTGTAAAATATTGTTCATTTTAGTAAAAATACTGTTCATAAATAATATTGTTTGATTCAATAATAAATGTTGTTCCCTTCGAACAAATTTACTATTTTATAAAGTGTTGTTTTTTTCAAACAAACATGTTGTTATCTTCAAATAAAAATGTTATTCTATACAGTGATATTTCATTCAAACAAATATGTTATTCAGGACATTATGATATTTTTGTAAATAATGCGAAAGCGAAAGAGTAGCGAGTTGCACTAAGTATACAATATAGCTACTCTTTTTTAATATCTTAATCAAACAAACAGCTAGTAGATCAGACAACACCTTTCTAAAAATGAGTTATTATTGATTATTTTTTTATATAGTCACTATTTGCTCAAAATTATATTAATTGAAAGTCTACACTTTAAGAAACCAAATAATACTTTTAAAATATTATATATAAAAAAGAATTTTTTACTTTTTTTTTATTTTAAGTTGAGCAGGGAAATTTCATAAAAATTAAATAATTTATAAAATATTATTATACAAATAAAATATTAGCTTTTAAATTATTTGGTTTTAGAAAATAAATGTATTCTAAAGAACTAGAAAAAAAACACGTCTTAATTTTAACTTGTGATTGAACTTTTAGTTGTAGAACTTGTCATAATTTTCTACTTTAATCATAAAAATTTTCAATTTTTTGTATTATTACTAAAAATTTGTTTAAGTATTAGTCTGAATTTACTTGAACATAGTTACCAAACAGAAACACAATTTATAGATATGAAAATAATAATTTAAATAATCCATCAACAATAAATATTTATTTCATAATTTAAGTTTTCTGAAATATAATTAAAACAGTTTAAAAACAATTTATTTTTATATGTCAAGTCTTAAAACTAACTGTTCAAACAATTGTAACGTTTTAAGACTCATCTAAAAAAGCCAAAAGTTGTAGCATTTAAACATAGAAGACTACCCAAAATCTTTATGGGGAAAGACTGTCGTTTTCCTAAAAAAAAATTTTCAAGCAAGAAGTTGCACATCCCCATCTACAAAGACATCAATTGGTGTGAAATCTTGTCACGCAAAGAAACAAAGTTTGAAAAGTCAGAGTGGAAGAAGTTATTAAAATTTGAATTCAGGGCAATAATGGAATGTGATGATTAAAAATATCTACAGCCCAATTTATTCGAATTTGGGATACAATCATACAAATGCATGCTTATGTAATGACTGAAAGTTACACCCAGTTCATTTTAACTTAAGTTAATTGACTCCAAAATGGCTTATTTGTATTCTTATGTCTCTTTTAACTAAAAATAATTTTAATTAAAAGTCAATATTATGTAGCTATAATAATACATTGAAAATACAATTTTTGTAATCCCACTAATTTTTTTTATGAATTTTTCTAGTCTAATGCATTAAAAAGGAAAAATTCATAAAAATTTAACAAGATCATGAAAATTTACTTTCAAATGGATTATTGCATCTACATAATACTTTCAAATAAAATTGGTTTTAGGCAAAAAAAAAAAAGATGTAAAAGTAAAAATAAGTTAATTGACTTAAGTTAAAATGAATTGGTTCTATCTGAGTTGCGATTTAGACAGCATTTCAAAATTCAATTTTCTTTTCTTAGAGAAAAACTTAAGTTTCTATGAATTGTTTTTGTTCCTGGCCCAATAATAGCAAAAATCATTAAAAGAATCCTTACGTTTAGAAAATATTTTAAAAGGCTGAGGATAAAATACTTTTATATCAGGCACTGCACACATACTTTCCTGATATTTATGAAATTATCACTTTCCTGATAGAACAACACATTTGTCTGAATAAAGTAATACTTCACAGAATATCACCTTTATCTGAAGAGAATAACATTTCATATGTTGATTCAAAGAACATTATTTACAAGTAGTAAATGTTTCTTCCAAAATTAACAGTATTTTACAAAACATTATATTTATAAGAATGGAACAGTAGAAGACGTCGTACTACATCAGGTCTTTCGATTATGTGGCTAATGACGAGCCACAAGTGAGCGTGAATTGGACTCACTAAAGAAATATATTTGATGAAGGGGATATTGAAGGAGATGATGCTACAACGGAGGTAACCTTAGGGGTGAAGGTTGCTGCCGATAGGAGTTGGTTAAAGGAGTACATTGATAATAATGCTAAAAGACTCAACTTTTATTTAGAGCCAAATATAGTTTTATTCCGTAGTAAGGTTCGATTTAGTGGTAAGTGATATTTGATTCATACAAATGTATTGTTCTATAATATGTTGTTTTAGTTCGTAAAATGTACTATTTGTAATAAGTGTTGTCCTGTTCAGTAAAAAATGTTATTTCATTCATACAAATGTACTGTTCTATAATATGTTGTTCATTTTATAAGATGTAGTATTTATAAATACTGTTATTCTGTTTAGTAACAAATGTTGTTTTGTTTAGTAATCAGTATTGTTTTAATCATACAAATGTAATGTTTTGTCGTATACTGTTTATTTCATAAGATACGTTGTTTGTAGTAAGTGTTGTTCCCATTAATAATAACTATTATTTCATTCGTATAAATGTACTTTTTTGTAATATGTTATTCATTTCATAAAAAGTGTTGTTTCGATCAATAATAAGTGTTGTTCCTTTCACTTATAAATATTATTCCTTTGAATAAGAAATATTATTTCATTCTTACATATATGGTGGTCTATAAAATATTGGTGATTTCAGAAGAAATACTATTCATAAATAATGTTGTATGGTTCAATAAGAAATGTTGTTCTATTCTTACAAATGTGTTGTTTTGTAATATGTTGTTTATTATGTAAGATGTGCTATTTATACATGATATTATTTTGCTCAATAAGGAGTATTGTTCTATTCTTACAAATGTAATGTTCTGTGAAATATTGTTAATTTAAGAAGAAATGTTGTTCATAAATAATATTATTTAATTTAATAAAAAATATTATTTCCTTCAAACAAATATACTATTTTATGAAGTGTTGTTCCTGTTCACACAAATGTATTTTTTAATTTTTCACTACTCTACATTAATTTTATAAACTTCACAAATAAGTCATCATCATCCCCAAGATGTTGACTATGGAGTTATAGCCGCTGCAATCCTCTATTCCATCAATTTTTGGGTTTAAACTCTCTCACCTTCTGTTTCCCTCGAGGCACACTGAGCAATTTTCTTGTTGCTGTTGATTTATCGTTTTCCCCCACAAATTTGACTGTTAATCCTCTATTACTTGGCTGCTATTAAGCTAATCTTGCCGAAGATGCCCTCAACTCTGTCCTTCGCCTCGATGCGGCAAGATCTGGTCTCACAACAGGGGTAGGTGTAAAGCTAAACGCAAGACCAGACTCGTCAATAAAAAATCTTGCTTGTATTTCGAAGAAGAATCATATATAAATCCATAAATCATAGACAAAAAGAGAAACAGTGACAAATAAGGGTAACCAAAGATAAGACAAATTGTACCTGTAGTCACCGACCTTTTTTGTTTTACCTAAACAAGTACGTAACCTGAATTTTGATCTATTAAAGTCCTTAACTTCAAAGATTCTGTCCTGTTGTGGCATTCTGTCACCTTCATAATTAAATCTGACAAAATTTAAACAAAATGATGTCATATATGCCCTTGATTTTTTTTTTGACATTCAATTTTTTTCTCGATGATAATTTTAGTTTTAGGCCTAACTGAGGAAAAATAATTTAGATTTATTTTTATTTTTAAAATTTAAATTACATTTCATAATTTTGGATTTTTTTTTCTTTTAGATAATCTAAAATGTTGAAATTATCTTGCAGTTTTTATTTTTTTTATTTATTTCCTTTTACTTTTAGCCGGCCTTAGTTGTTAGGTGAAAGTAGGAGTCCTTTTTTGGGCGAAACATATGATTTTATTTTATTTATTTTATTTTTTAATATAAAAGATAAAATGTAAGATAATGTAAGGGAGAAAATTCAGTTGGTTCGGTTTAAAACTAGTCTAAATATAATAATTCAATTGGTTTTTGACTTTTACGGAGTGTATCTAAATTATCTAAATAATTACATGTCAAAACTGATTCAAACCATACAAATTGCATTTTGATTTATTAGGTTCAATTTATTTGGTTCTTCTTCCTAAGACCTAGGAACATAGTGAATGGAAAATAAGATAAAATATTAATAATTTTATCTCTCATACTTAAAATTAAAAAAAGATAAACAACATATAGTCCAAAAATAGTAGGAAATAGCTTTATATATGTAGGTTATGGATAATGGTAAAATATTTATTACTATTTGATTTATTTAGTTTATTTGGTTTCGAGTATATGATCAATAATCAGTCCAATAATCGAACAAAAAATTCAATTTTGGTCAAAGCTGATCGAATTAGAAAAGTAATCGAACCATTTTATCCTAATATAGTAATTCTTTTTGGTTTTTTTGGTTTTGTCTGAATAATGCTCACCCCTAGGATAATGATGCTGAAAATCAAGTTCCACTTTTCGATTACCAACAATGTAGCAAAATACGAAGTCTTGATAGTTGGATTAAAGATGGCTGACCATATAGGGTACGACATTTGGTGATCTACAACAAATCCTACCTGATTGTCAACCATGGGATGGCAGGGGTGAAAGACTAGGGATGACAATTTGGTGGGTTATGTCATGTTTGAGTTACGCCATTCATATTCAAGTTTAATCTAGTTATCATGAATTCGTGTTCAAGTCAGCTTATTTGGGTTTGGGTTGAATAAATTTTGAGTTTGGGTTCGGGTTGGGTCTGGTTCAAATTCAAAATGGGTCAAGTCAATTTCAATCTTATGTAATTTCAGATTAGATTATTCATGTTTCAAGTTACATTTAGATTGATAATCAGGTTTACTCAGGTTACTAATGCATATGTTGAAATGACTGGATCGATTCTATTTTCTATACATTTTTTGTTAAAATTTAAATTAAAGAATTCAAATTTTTATGCAATTTTAATTTATTTTAATTTTCCTTCTTTTAGTATGTTTAATTAAAAAATTCATAAAAATTGTCTTAATCATGTTCAGATGAATTTTGTACAATTTCCACCTTTTACTACACAATGTAGCTCCAGTTTGTTATTGTATATTAGTGACTAAATTGTAAAATTTTAAAACTTTGGGTAAAAATACAAAAATTTAAAAAGTTCAAGGACCTCATTTGTAATTATTATTAGCAATAAAAAAAAATTTAAAATTTAGATACTTTATTGTATTGCATTTAAAAATTTAGGTATCAATATTATAATTTTGACATTTGCCTATCAAGATCATTAAATTTACTAAATATGGAAGTTATTTTTTGAAAGAACTTAAATATGAGATTTACTAAATATGGAAGTCTCAAATATAAGACTTACTAAATATGAATAGTTCTGAAAAAATGGAAGTTACAAAATATGAATGCTCTCAAATATAAAACTTACTAAATATGGAAAATAATAAAGAGCAAAGTTAAGGTTTAATGTAAGGGCTAGAATTCAATGTCAAAGTTTAGGGTTTAGGCTATTAAGGTTATGGTTTAGGATTTTAAGGTTAAGATTAATGGTTTATAGTTAAGATTAGGAATTTAGGATTTTAGAGTTTTGAGTTTATGTTTATAGTTAGAGTTATCACTTAGGGTTTATAATAATAGCTAAAATTAGGCATAGGATTTATGTTAAAATTGGATCTTATCAGGTTTAATCATCAGGTCATTTAGGTATTCTCTTTCACCCCAAAGAGTCAAGCTGTCGCCTTGCCCTTCGAGTTCTCCCATTCGCTGAGCAGAAGCAACCCCTGCATAAAGAGTATTATCAAAGTTGAAGGGTAAAACTCATTCCATCGAAGACGGTTAATACCTGGTACAAGAGGCTGTAGAAGTTCCCTTGGATCTCCTCGAGCTAAGGATCGAGCTCTTGTAGCGCCCTTCAGTCCTCGAGCAGCACCGCTCCCTTCAGAACTGTCTCTCCCAAGCCTTGGTCCCTTAAGCATGAGCTCCCCTCGGACATGGCCCAAACGGGCCGGTATGTCTCCCCCTTGTCCAGATCAACACGAGCTTCCTGGCTGGCAAGTTTAACCAAGTTCCGCATTAAGGCCGCTGAGGACATGGGCTCGGCAGATGCAGGCATGATCGCGATAGAAGGTAGGAGAAGGATGATGACATCCTCTTCAGCAAAGCAGGCCTCGACAGTCAACACTTATGGGCGTTTTGCCGAGAGTCATGATTCGGAGGCGCTCACTGACGACTGGGGAATAGGTTGTCGACTAGGCAGTAAGCAAGGAGACGGCTCCCTAATGGCCCTCGGAATAGCCCCCAGCACAGCAGATGGGTCCCCGACTCTCTCGGCCTCCTCCCTTTTCTTCCTCTCGACCTCGGCAGCGTGGGCTTGTTCCCTTCGTTGCATCACCATAGTAGCCACTGCCCTCTCCTCCTCAGTGATCGGCATTCCTGCAAGAGCCTCGTACCCCTCCTCTACGTCTTGAATCCATGCTTCTACGCATTCCGGGAATAACGAATCTCTCAAGTCCTAACATTCTTCCCAACCTCTGGCCATAATAACTTCCCCCTCCAAACTGGAGACAAGTACTTTGTTTCTAGATTGTAGAACCAATTCATTCAGATTTGGGAGTCCGGGATGAGGAATCCCATAGCATTGGCACTCCCAAATTTGAGCACTGGGGGCACTTGGCAAACAAAAGATGTGTCATGGAGTGGAGTTCCAGTACCCCGAATTACTTAACATGTAGGCTCTTAGGGAGTGTAATCCCACTTAGTTACTATTGACTAACTATTACTTGTCAGTAAATTAAAATAATTTACGTGCAACTAGTTACTTAGTCTACCCTACAAGAAGATATGCATGTGTTTGTTCTGGCAATGCAACTCAAATAAATAAAATAAGTAAAAAAACATCGCTCGAGCACTTTATTTAAAACGTGCCAATACAATAAAACACTAGTTACTTAAACTTCAAGTAATAGTTTTGTGTACACATCTAAGCTTTAGCGTGCACCTAAAAGTAATTTAATGGTCTTATATCACAATACATCCCATTATAGACAACATCTTAGTACACGAGGTACCATATATACAAGACAAATACTACTAAGATTATCTACTTGAGCTCCCACCTTTGAGCTCTCAAGCTCTAAGCGCAAAGCCTTACTTGTCCTTGCGCAACTCTTAGCCTCTAGACTGTAAAGGCACAAATCCTTAGTTAGTACGAAACTTAGCTTATAAGTAACTTAGAAACACAAGGTTCTAAGTAGAATAAGTACATGAAAAATAGAGAAACTTCGCTCACAACTATCCACCTAGTTGTTAGGCTCAGGGTTAGTACCTGCATAGATAAGCTTAAAGGAGTGAGTACGTTATCGTACTTAGTAAAAGGTCCCTCAATACCTTAAAGGAAACTCAAACAACCATGTAAATATGGAAAACAAACAACCAAGCATCCAACAATTAACCACAAATAAGAAAATAATAATAAATGCAATGCATGATGAGTAAATGATATGCAATATACAACACTTGGGACTTCTTACACCCTAAGGTGTCTTAGACTTGCCGTGAGCTCAAGCGATTGAGATCCTTGAGACACTAGCCCATGTATCCCAAATCCTTTACCTCCCTTAAGTCCAGCTTATGGGTCCTAGAGTAGGTCGTCACCCACTCCCGTTACTTACCCGTTTTTCCCTTGCTTATTGTGCAGGGTAATTGACTTAGTAGCTTAACTTCACCAAGTTCTCTGAACTGGACTTGGTCTTCCTTAATGGACCTAGTTACCAAGCTTCTTAGCTTGGTTGGGACTCCCTTAGGTTCTACTCTAGTGGCTCGAACCATGACCCAACACTTAGGTTATTGGAGAAATCGAACTCTACTTAGCCCACACTTGGTACCTTAATTCTTCCTTAAGGTACCCTTAATTATCCACCACACTTAGCCCACTTAAACCACACATTTAATTACCATACTTAATTGATGCTTATAATTATCTTAAAAGTGACTTTGGAATCTGTTTAATGCTTGCCATAAAGTTGAAAGTGGAAGGAAGCCTTTGATAATGCATAAAGGCCACATACGATGAACTTTGGGCAAAATCAGGCATGGTGTGGTTGCACCCCAGTATGAGGTGCGATAGCAACTCAGTTTTGGCCATTTTTCTGGAACTGATGTGATCACACCAGCCATGGGGGTGCAATCGCATCACCCCAAAGTTGCAACAAATTTGTGCCTACCATGCCCTTTCCTCTATTCCACTTAATCTCCAAGTAATTCCATCTTTTTGGCACTTCCAAATTCACTTCCCATTCATGAAATAAACGTGAAATGCATAAATTTAACTTAGATTAACTTAACCTCTTACCTCAAATTCAAACCAAAGCAAGATTAAAGCAAACAAGACATATAAAGCCCACTTGAGCTCATTTCATTTCCCTTAAGTTCTAAGCTAAAATCCAAAGCAAAAGGGGCACCACAAGAACTAAATTAAAACCAACACTAACCATATTTCAAGCTTAGAATCAAGTTAAACCCATGGACAAACTCACATTAGGGTTTGAAGCCAAAACTTTCAAAAGACAAGGTAAATGCACCCAAACCACTAAAAATAAGCTAGAGCCTTCATATATATGCTTTGAGACCTTCAATTTTGCATGAATTTTATGGGATTTTGAAGAAATGGTGAAGATGAGCTATGGAGGAAAGGGAAGAACGAAAATGGGTTGGGAGAGATGATGAATAGTTACTTTGTTTTATCCAAAAGGAAATCAACACCTACTTCTACTTACCTTTAACTTAATTTCTTCCATAAGCCAAAATAATTTCTTTTCCTTTCAAATTCTTCCACAAGCCAAATTAATTTTTTTTTCTTCCTTCCTTCACCAGCCGGTTGTCCTTAGGTCCGAAAGGGTGAGACTTGTTTCCTTGCCCATAGATTTTCATTTTTATGCAACAAGTGGCACAAAAGCCCTAATTTTTTAGTTAATGCATTTTAGTCCTCTAACTTTCATTTTTGGTTCTAATGGTTAGAGAAACTTATGACCTTAACTTATTTAGTAAAAAAATAGTTACATGACCTTAATTTCAATGAAATTACAACCATGCTTCACTTGGGTCAAAATTACCATTTTGCCCTTTTTTCCATTTAGTGTCATTTCACTCTTAGGAACTCAATACAGCCTTACTTAGCTTGCTTTTCTTGCTTGATAGAAAAATAATTTGAGGCATTTAAATAAAAAAAACTTTAATTAAACATACTTACCAATTCAAAACAAGGCATTGACTAAAATAGTTGTCACAAGATGATTCTTCTAGAAATGTATGAAGTTGGGGGCATTGTCTAGACACTTATTGTTTGTTTGAGCTAAAAAGTAAAGCCAGCCCTTTGGACTCCACCTCAGAGTTAGAAAAAAACACGGGGAAGATCCATACCTAAACATAAAAGAAATTGCAGGAAGAACCGAGAACATATGGCACACGAACGTTATTGGACGAGGACGCACGGTGATTGGAACTCCTAAATTAACTAAATGAAGTGACTTCGAGGAATAAGAGACCTATTTAGAAAGGGGGATGGCAAGTGAACCTGGGACATGTGGCGCTCTTTGGTTTGTTGTAATGCTGACCATCCTAGTCTAAACAAGTGGTCCAATAATGTACGTGGCCTAAACTACCATAAAAAGCCATAATGGGTAGCATGCATCACGGAGGTGGTTTACAACGGTCAAAAATAGGAGTGAATATGATGGCCATTCTAGTGGAAAGCGTAACTGAGGAAGGCAAAGTGTTTTAAATTAAGTTTAGAACCTTAATTCAAGTTTACATAGCAAGAATAGAGAAGTTTAGCAAAGTTCACTAAGTTCCGAGAAAGATAAAGCACTAAATGAGGTTCAGGGGCAAAATGGTAATTTTACATCCTGAATAGCCAAGACGAGTCCCGAGTGTTTTAAAATGAATTTTTATAACTTAACTTTCAACTTTAGCTCAAACTTGAAAAATAAACAAGAATTTAATCAAGAATGACAAAGTTACAAAGATAGGGGCTTAATTGTATTAAGCTTGATACTTTGATGACTTGTGTGTTAAGGGAGTTTAAGAAGGGGAAAGTGAGAGTGGCTGCCATATTTTCGTGTTCATCCCTTCCACTCTCATTTCTCCATCCAATTCTCCTTGGAATCAAGAAATTCTTAGTGGAACAAGAGGTTATCAACGTATATAAGCTTGGAGAAGCTAATTTCAAGCTTTAAACCATGATTTTGAAGCTTGGAAGGGCGTTCGTCCACATCCCCTATTTTTGAACGAGGTAAGCAAGGTGTTCTTGATTGAATTCGTGTTATTTACTTGGTTTGGAGCTTGGGTTTTGGTTAAAGAGTGAAGTTTTAGTGATTAGTGCTTTGTTTTTGGATTGGAACTTGTGTAGAACTTTGGTGAGCTTGGTTGATTGAAAGAGAGCTTGAGTCTTGCTTGTTACTTGGAGTTGAGGTAAGGGAGATGTGTTTTCAAGTTCATTTAATGCCATTAGCTTAAGTTTGCTTGAAGAATTCGAGTGGTTTTAACTATGGCATTAGTTAAAAGTTTTGGTTGAATTGTGGTGAACTAGAGGAATTGGGAGGATTGGATTGATGTTACAAGACATCATAGCTTAGCTTGTAATAGTTGGTTATGTTCTATGCAACATGTTCTATGAGTGTATGAAATTTGGAGGCATTCCATGCATGTTTGATATGTGTAGGAATCGTCCAAAGTTCATAACAGCAAAATGCGCCAAATTTTGCATTTCTGCAGATTGGAGACGCATCGCCAATTATAGGTCGATGCCAACGACGCGTCGCCAATCCAAAAAAATGTCACAAAATGTTACCAACTGTGGCAACGTGTCGCCACAGACAAAATGGGCAAAATTTTCACATTTTGCTAGCTTGATCCAAGTGAGACCTAAGGGGGTTCTTAGGGTACTTAGGGGTCTAAGGATTCCGAGGGTACTCCAAGACTTCCAAAGGTCCTACATAATGTAAGAGTTTCCTTGAGTTTTGTGAAGCTTAATGGTTGCTTGTGCAACAAGCAAGGAAACTATGTTGCAAATGGCATAACTAAGTACCACTAGCTCAGGTGAAAGGTTTAGAACCCTTGTCGACCTAGCCATGCCGTAGCCACGAGGTTGAAAGGCGAAACCTTGTTCATCTAGTCTACAATAAGGTCTTATGGCCTAGTCTACAAAGTTCCACCATAATTCCCCTGCATAATGACTATGGGAAGGCTACATGATTGCATCAGGTAAGCTACGACTTGCTAGGAGCGGGTTAGTGATCAGAACTCGCTAGGCACAGAGTGATGCACCGTGAGGAGGACTAGTTTGAGGAGAGGTCTTGATGGCCTAGTTATATGTGCATATATCAGACCCTTATACTGTGTGAGCTCACAGCAAGTTTACATATGTTCATCATATGTCCAGTCCTAGTAATTTTCTTGCAGGTACACAGAAGACCCCTTACTGAAAATTGTCGAATTTTTATTCCCTAGTTTTGTTATGCAGTTATTGAAGCTGTTGGACCGGGTAATCGTTGAGGATTATCGCGGTACTGCTCTTTTGTGTGTACAGGTATGGCATTTGAGAATCCTTATGATTTGAGTCTACATGGGTATACTTAGTTGGTTTGTTGGTCAAGTAACAGTACTAACTAGTATCTTCCTTTGGCTGCAGAGCCAAGAAGCACTTGGCAAAAGGACTTTTAAGACTTGCCATTGGGATTAGCATCCAAGGTGGGAGTTCGATCAAGAAGATCTTAGTAGAGGCTTGCATTTATACAGTACCTTTAGTTGCCTCTATAGTCTATGTTATGAGGAGTCCTCGACTTTAGGGTTGCTCTTGGGTGAGGGCATTAGTCTACTTTATGTATGAATGTTCTCACGAGTTGTTATGTGTAGTAAACTCACACAAATGTTGATTTTATGTGCTTTGGCTGTTTGTACTTATTTTTGTGTAGAAATTACTTGGCCAAGTTAATGTTTTATGTTTTTAATGAACCAAGTCAAAGCATCAAGAGCATGCATATTGCATATTCTAGGTTAATCAACTAGTATCATGGGATTTAATCCACACACATTCACAACTAGTCAATTGCAATCCACCGTGAGACCAGCTCTCACAGGACTTCCTGAGTAGGGGCCAAGGACGGCTGTGTCAGTGAAAATGGGCCGGGGAGCTCAAGCCCATTGAGCTCGAGCGCAGCCCCTTTGTCATTCGGTACTACTCAAGCTCGAGCTTGAATTGCTTGAGCCTAATTTTTTAAGCTTGAACTCGGCTCGAGATAAGCTCGAGCTCGGCCTGAAAGCTTGTTGGGCTCAAATAACACATATAAAACTTTAGTGCCATACTTACAACTTAGATAAAAGCTAGGGACTAAACCTGTAATTTTTGATAGAAATAACTTGAGAAAATAAAATGACAAATCTATCGTAGACTTTCTAATCCTTCACTAGTTTACCCTAATTTTGTAAACATTACAAATAAGCCATCACCTTCCTCCAAACGGTGATTTCTGTATGGAGCTGCTGGCTGAAGCTGCCGAACTTGATATCTTGGTCGGACATTGTCTAGTTGCGGTGTTGATTTCTATCTCTAGCATCTGATGGGTAGCGTGGACTGCGGGTAGGCCTCTCGCGACAGCAAATCCAATGATTGTCATCAATAGCTGGCTTTTAGGCTCTCTTCATCCTTGTGGCTTCACTCTCTTATGGGTGGCGCTGTTAATCAACCAAGGTAAGGTCGACTAGGTGGGTGGCGGTGGCACAGCAGTAATCGAGCAAGGTGAGGCAGAGGGGGGAAGCCGGCTACATCTTGCCACCTGCTTCTGCATGTAAGAGTGTAAGGAAATTTAGGGATGTAATGAGGCCTTTAAGGCCCGCGAGCTTTAGAGCCGAGTTCCTTTAGGCTCAAGCTCAAGCTCGAACATTGCTTGAGCCCAATTTTCGGCTTGAGCTCGAATAAGCCCTGCTCGAAATACCTAAACTCAAGCTCGAGCTCTACCCAAAAAAAGTCTGACCCTTTTTCACCCCTAGTCAAAAACTGCCCATTAATTGTCACATTATGAAGCAAATGTACAGTGGTGGGTAGACCTCAAGTCCCCCAAGGATGGTTCGAGCCATGGACTTAATTGCACGAACGCATGCAAAAGCTGGGCTTAGAACTCTGGGCTTGGTAAGGCTTAGGAGGGACCCCAAACCTGTGGGGTGCACATAGCACATTACCTTTGGTTAGAACAGGCAAACACTCATTGATGAAACCAAGTCTAGGTGACCAATAATTACGACTTCACACCAAACATCTGATTCTCAGCTTACCAAGAACCAACAATCCAATCCCCAACAGATAGTTTTTTATACAAAGATAAAACTCTACAACATTGCAAATGAAACCTCACATTAATGCTAATAAAAGTGGGTAAGAACAATAGATAAATTTCTATATGAAGATAGACTTTAACGACACTAGAAATAAGACCTTACATTTATGTTAATAAAACTAACGAAGAACAATGAATGAGTTTCTCATTCATATAGAGATATATACATTACAAGAAACAAATAGTATATTGATGGTATTAGCATGTTGTCAATTGATGGCTAACGCACACTCGAGGAGGTACTTGACCTCACGGTTCTTTCTTTAATTTAAAAAAAATTAGTTAGATAATTTTATAATATTTTACTTGTCCATATTTTTATGACTTTCTTATTGTAATAAAAATAATGAAGGATCAAGTAATAATCTCTTATTGACTAGGACTCTCTCATCATGAAAGTCCCCCCCTCGGACTTAAGGTTTACTTGAACTAGGACTCTTCTTCCTACTGGCCACTGCCCACTACGGCGGGTTTCCGGTCACCGTATTGTTTGCGAATAATCACCCTTGATTGTTGGTAGCGAGAGTAGTCCATTGAAGGCTGCTGCTATCGCGAACCGATGGATGGCCTGGGGAATTGCTTCACGCACATGAGCCTAACGCCGGAAGAAGAAAGCTCCTGCTAGCTGAACTTAATGGACAAAGCCTGCGGGAAGTCGTTGGACTTGATGGTCGCCATCAAAGTATTAACCAATCGGACTGTCAGAATTGATGGGCTCAGGGAATCACTCAAGAAAGCCTAGTGCTTTCAAATTCGATTCACCATCCGCGCTGTAAGCTCCAGTCCGAATATGAATTTATTCATAATCACGTTTGAAAAGCTCGAAGATCATGATGGGGTTTTCCGGAATGGGCTGTGGTCATTCAATAATCGACTGATTATGATGAGAACTCTAAACAAAGGGGATAGGCCATCCTCACTAATGTTCGATAAGGCTCCCTTCTGGGTTCATATTGTGGATGTTCCGTTCACGTGTTTAAACCGGAGATTGCAGAGGCACTTGGTAGCCGACTGGGTAAAGTGCTTCACGTTGATTGCTGAGGACCAGACCTGCGCGTGCGGGTTTTGATCGATGTTACCCGGTGCATCGTGGTTTGATGGTCAAAAATAATGAAGAGAAGCATTGGTATTACTTGAAATACGAACGCCCGGCTGAGTTCTGCTATTTGTGTGGGAAAGTAGATCACATGGAACGTGAATGTTTGGAATGCCCGACGTGCTCCGAGGGAATTGAACGACAATATGGAGAATGGTTAGGCTATGCTCCAGCTGGTCGACACCTTGGTAGGCATGGGGAGGAACTGAAGCCGGAGTCCTCAGAAGGGAATTCGCAAGATTCCACAGCTCGCTTGAATCAACACAAAGGAGGGGCACAAGACACTCGAACTGTTGTGCTCTTAAATACACCGACCCCGGTTGCTCCACCGATGAGTAAAGAAGGTTATGAAGCATTAAAGGAGAGTATCCTTTAAAGACCTTAGAACCCAGAATCAAGGAAAGGCCAAGCTCAAGTAGGTATCTGTCATGGTACCAAAGTAATAGTTCGAGTTCTGTCCCCCAAGCCCCCGAGTCCTGCCCTAGTGGAAGTGAACATATCAAATGCGGCAAAGGGACTAGGTGAGATGGACCCATGCAATGCAAGTTTTGTGGTTAGGAAAAACCCGGAGATGACAGCTAGTACTACTAAGTTGAGGGCGACAACTAAAGCAAGGGACATAAGGCAGGCAGCAAGGCAGCGAGGAAACCTAGTCACACGGCTCCCTTCGTTGATAATGATTGAACAAAATGTAGAGACCCCGAGAGAGAGGCCGAATCTCACCCCCTCAAAACATAAACAAGAGCAGGCAGAAGATGTGCAGGGATGGGTAATTAAAGTGAAAGTTGGTAGTGATGAACTCTTCAAGGCAAGGTTGAGCATAGACTCACCTTGCCCACCAAAATGAGTATACTAAGCCTGAACTATCAAGGGTTAGGATCAGCCCGGACAGCTCATGCACTGCGCAGAGTAGTGGTGAGGAAAGCCCCTGGATGTTGTTTTCCTAATGGAGACTAAGAGAACATCAGCCGAGTTTGAGTGGGTTCAAAGAAAATTGGTTTCCAATTTTGTTTTGTTGTCCTGTGTTTAGGAAGGAAAGGGGGTTCAGCAATTTGTTGGAAAGACAAATGAACTGTGGATCTATTGTCTTATTCTCAATATCACATTAATGTGCAGGTGAGAGCCATGGATGTGGAATGGTGCTTGACAAGATTCTAGGGTCACCCGGAGAAGGAACTGTGACATGAGTCATAGTCTCTGTTATGATGTTTAGCATCAAGACCATGCATGCCTTGGCTGGCAGTCGGCGACTTTAACGAAATTTTGTGGCAATCTAAGAAAAAAGGTGGGAGACTGAGAGCTAAGGGGCAAATGAAGGCTTTCAGGGAAGTAGTTAATAATGCACATCTTATGGACTTTGGGGTACCATGGATCAAATTTTACTTGGAGCCATGTCCGCTCGGGAGGAGTAATGGTCCATGAAAACTAGATAGAGGACTTGGTACAATAAGTTGGAAAATTTTATTTCCTAAAGCATTTGTTACTTATTTTCCATTTGCTTGTTCAAACCATTGTGGTGTCCAAATTTATTTAATGGGAAAACCAGACGTTTTACTAGCATGTGTGGAGATTTAAGTCAATGTGGACGGTGGAGCCAAAATGCAAAGAAATAATTAGACATAATATTCTGCAAGAGCATTGGTCAACTTTCCACGAAAAATTAAGCACTGAAAATGTGGCTTGGAGGAATGGTCTAAAGGTGTGTGCCCATTAAAAACACAAATAAGGGATGCCGAAAAGCTGCTCGAAATTGTTTCTGGGCAAAGAGATAGTGAGCAACGCACAACAAAATTGCAGCAACTAACTGCAGACCTAAACCTGCTTTATACGAATGAGGAAAACTTATGGAGTCAAAGAGCTACGGTGTCTTGGAAAATATGGCGATTAAAATACTAAATACTTTCACCAAGTTGCTTTAAGGAGGAAAACATAAAACTACATCCAATATGTCCCGACGAAATGATGGAACTATGGCGTAGGATAATGAAACCATGTAGGATAAGGTTGTAAATTACTTTACCGAGCTGTTTCAGTTCTCACAACCTTCAGAAATAGATCAAATAGCTACTTTGATCAAACCTGCAGTGACAGAAAATATGAATAATGAGCTATTGCAACCATTGGTGGAAGAAGAAGTTTGGTTCGCACTATTCCAAATGTCCCCAACTAAGGCATCAAGTTCGAACGGATTGCCACCTATCTTTTTTCAGAAGTATTGGCACATACTAGGCAAGGATGTATCAACCTTTGTGCTATCTATCTTGAACAATTGAGACATGCCAGCAAACTTGAACCACATGCACATTGCTCTTAACCTAAAGGTTCAAAGCCCAAAGTCAGTGACTGATTTCAGACGTATTAGCTTATGCAATGTCTTATACAAGTTAATCTCGAAGGTTCTGGTGAACCGTCTAAAACCAGTCCTACATAAGCTAATTTCTGATAATCAAAGTGCTTTCATCCCAAGGAGATTGCAAACAGATAATGCATTGGTAGCGTTGGAGACTTGCCATTTTATTAATGGACTCTATGGGCAATGGGAGGGTGCCATGGCAGTTAAACTGGACATGTCCAAAGCATATGACAGGGTGGAATGGTAGTTTTTATGTGCAATGATGGTAAGGATGGGATTCTATACACGATGGATTCATTTAGTGATGAGGTGTGTGGAGACAACTTCTTTCTCGGTGTTAGTAAATGGGAGACCCACGAGCAAATTTCACCCATCTTGAGGTCTTAGACAGGGTGACCCCCTCTTACCGTTCCTTTTTTTATTCTGTGCAAAAGGCTTGTCAGCTTTCATTCATCTAGTAGAAGAGGAACAATGCATTAAAGGTGTTGCTATAACCAGGTATAGTCCGCTTGTATCGCATCAATTATTTGCTAATGATAGTATTCTCTTTCTAAGAGCTAGGGGAAAGGATGCCAGGCACGTGTTGACTATCTTAAAACTTTATGAAAGTGCCTCGGCCTAAATGGTGAACTTAAAGAAAACATCCCTCTTTTTCAACCCCAATTGTAATACTATTACTTGGCAGATTATTTCAATGATATTCAGGACTTAAGCAAGCTTGAAGGCGGATAAATACCTAGGTTTCCCTTGGGTTATTAGGAGGAAAAAAATGACTCAATTTTAGTTTCTCTTAGACAGGGTAAAACAAAAACTAGCAAAATGGAAGGCATCACTTATATCGCAAAGCTAGTCGAAGTCTCCGGATTAAAGTAGTAGTGCAGGTAATTCCAACCCATATTATGATCTATATCCTTCTCCCCACAGAGGTTTGCGATGCTCTACGTTCTCTTGCTATGCATTTCTTTTGGTCATCAGATGTGGATGTCAAAAAGATAGCCTGGTGTAGCTGGGAAAGATTGTGTATGACTAAAAATTCAGGAGGTTTGGGGTTTAGAGATGTGGAGCATTTAATTTAGCTCCACTGGCAAAGTAGGCATGGAGAATAGTGCACAACTCAAATGGTTTGGTTGCAAGGGTACTGTGGGGGAAATATTTCCCATTTTCAGCATTCACTCGAGAGTCAAGGCCGAAGATATTATCTATGACCTACAAAGGGCTATGGGGGGGTTGAGACATTCTCATGAAGGGATCTTTCTAAAGGGTAGGAAATGGGATTAATATTTGCTTATGGAACGATAACTGGCTCCCGAATGACCATATGAAACCAATAACATGCCCGGTGCCAGGAACGAAAGAGTGGAGAGTTAGACACCTCATTGATCACCAAGCTTTTCAGTGGAATCATTTGCTTATTGATGCATTATTACACCCCACAGATACAAGTGTAGTGAAATCATTGCCGCTATCCATGAGATGCAAAAAAGACATCTTGACTTGGGGCATAAAGGATGATGGAAAATATTTAGTAAAGTCGGCTTACTTCCTGGCTTATATAGCTTTATACGGGCATTATCCAATCGTAAAATCAGAATTCTAGGCATGGTTTTGTAGTCTCTCCCTTCCACCAAAAATCCACCTATTCATGTGGTGATTATACTTAGAAATGCTGCCAACGCACGGCAATTTGGCAAGTATAGGTATTTGGATGACATTGGAATGCCCAGTTTGTGGCTCAGGTTGTGAATCAGTAGCCCACATCTTGTTTCAGTGCCCATTCTTACAGCGCATCTAGGAAAAGCTAGGACTACACTTCTTTCTAACTTCAAATGCGTGGCAGGAAAAGCTGAAGGCTTACATGGAGTAGGATGAAATAAAGACATTGAGGGTAGTAACAACTGTATGGTTCATATGGTCAAATTGAAACAAGGTGGTGTTTGAGCATTACTGCTAGAGTCTAACCAAGATTTGTGCTACAATTGAGGCTTAGATCAACAATTGGCTAAGATTCGATAAGAACTAGGCATCCCATCTAACCCAAATGCCTCCGGATCCCTCTCCTAATCCTATTCGCTGGTGCCTGCCATCGAAGGGAGTTCATAAAGTGAACATTGATGCTACTATGGATATCTCCAACAAACGAGGAAGCGTTAGGATTATATGCAAAAACAATAGAGGAAATGTGAAGTTTGCTATTCACTATAGCTTTGAGAATACGGGTTGAGATGCTCTCCATTTGGAAGCATTGACTATTCTGTGGGGCACTAATAGGGATGGCAACAGAGCGGATCGGGCGCGGATTTCCCATATCCGTCACCCACTCGCCAATGCTGGTGGGTGGAAAATCGTACCCACGTCTACCACCTGTGGGTCATGGGTTGCCCACGGATTATCCATGAAGACACACACAATTTTTCTTCAAATACCAATTGGCTAAGACATCACTAAAAACCAAAGGAACAAAAACCTCGGAACAAAAATCTAAAGGTTGGAAAGAATATTGGCACTAAAAATTAAAAATAACCTTGTAACAAAGGAACAATTTTCTTCAAATACCAATTGGCAAAGACATCACTACAAACCAAAGGAACAAAAACCTTGGAACAAAAATCTAAAGGTTGGAAAGAAGATTGGCACTAAAAATAACCCCAAGCAGAATCCAGAAAATCTCAAGCCAATCAAATAATAAGAAGAAAGCAGAAGAAGAAAGAGAACTGGGGGCAGTGTGGTAAAAAGTAGGATCTGAGTTAAGCTACTTAGTTTTTTCATAGTAGTTTATTAGTTTAAAAAGTAACAATTAAGTCATTGACAAACAAAGGAAACTTGTGGCGGGTTGTGGGCATGGCGAGTTTACCCACGAGGTAAAATCAAAATCCATAACAGGCAGATGGGTGCAATTTTTACAAAATATACATAACCCGTCAGCCGAGTATCCGTGGGTTATGGATTTTACCCTTCCCACCATCCTTAGGCACTAAAAAAGTGAGGCGAGCTGGCCTGCTACAAGTCATTGTTGAGTCGGATTCTTCCATTTTAATCTCTAAACTTACAAAGGGAACTATCCCTTCTTTATTTTATTTTGAGGCATTACTTGATGAGTCCCGTTCTCTAGGTAGTTTATTTGATTCATGCATTTTTACTTTTACTAGAAGAGCAACGAATGGTGCGGCTCATGCCCTTACTAGCAAAGGTTTAAGATCCTTAAGAAGATCTTCTTATGTCTAACCTTTGCTGGAATGGTTGATATCCTCTTTGAGCTAGTTTAATCAATTCTTTTACTTCAAAAAAAAATAATATTTTTAATATAAATATATTAATTGAGCGAAGGAGCACCCAAGATTGAATCAAGTAGAATTAGTTAAAACATAATCCCTTTAAGATTTTGTGGGTAAGGGCAAGTCCAAGTCTGAGAGGTTGAGTGCTGGAAAGGTATGGGCATATATGGTATTTAATGACATCCCAAAGTACGTATTTCATATAAAAAATGAGTATTTGTTATTCAATCAGTTGTACACATAGTGTTAAATACCACAGTATACCGCGTGGTATATTGTTTACTACGAGTATACGGTATGCGGTATAAATATTTTCACGTTTTGTCATTTTACAGTGTGATATTTTGCGGTATACCGCATACAGCTCGCTTTTGTATATATTTTATTAGAAAATCATTGTATACCACAAATGCCGCGTGGTACGTACAGTGATATTTTAGTTTTCATGGCTGTTTTTTTTTTCATTTTCCATAAATAATATCATAAATATATAAAAAAATTAAAATATAAATAATACACATATCATAAAATAAACATTTACTTTTATTTTTTTTGTTACTTTTGTTAATTAATATAACAATTTAATGGATGGTAGCAGCTTAAAGGTCCCTATAGTGTTGAACAATATGTCTCAATTGAATTTCTAGTGTTTGCTACCCCAACTGAATATCTTCTATCATATATATTTTATTTATATTTGACAAATTATGATGAGAAAAATTAGAATACATATAAAATGTGTAAAAATAAATTATTAAACAAATTATGTCATCTAAAAATAATATTATAACATTTTTTTTTGTGGTAACGATAACGATATGCACCGCGGTATACCATGCAGTATACCTTAAAATTTTTGGGTGCGGTATACCTAACGGTAATGGTATTTAACACCTTGATTGTACATAATCTTAACAAGCACATTGCCATCAGCTTGCTCTACTTGCAAAACATTACCCCAGTAATAATATTCTTATTGATTATATTGTTCAAACCAATTATTATGATATTTTTTTCTTCTCATAACATTGTTGAGTATTTAAACTATTTTCCTTTATAGTTAATCTTCAAGTATAGTGTGTGGTCCAAGACTCCTGATGTCTAGTAGTTGCTTTAAATTTTGACTATTTTCTAAAATCGNTTTTTTTTTTTTCATTTTCCATAAATAATATCATAAATATATAAAAAAATTAAAATATAAATAATACACATATCATAAAATAAACATTTACTTTTATTTTTTCTGGTTACTTTTGTTAATTAATATAACAATTTAATGGATAGTAGCAGCTTAAAGGTCCCTATAGTGTTGAACAATATGTCTCAATTGAATTTCTAGTGTTTGCTACCCCAACTAAATATCTTCTATCATATATATTTTATTTATATTTGACAAATTGTGATGAGAAAAATTAGAATACATATAAAATGTGTAAAAATAAATTATTAAACAAATTATGTCATCTAAAAATAATATTATAACATTTTTTTTTTGCGGTAACGATAACGATATGCACCGCGGTATACCATGCAGTATACCTTAAAATTTTTGGGTGCGGTATACCTAGCGGTAACGGTATTTAACACCTTGATTGTACATAATCTTAACAAGCACATTGCCATCAGCTTGCTGTACTTGCAAAACATTACCCCAGTAATAATATTCTTATTGATTATATTGTTCAAACCAATTATTATTATATTTTTTTCTTCTCATAACATTGTTGGGTATTTAAACTATTTGCCTTTATAGTTAATCTTCAAGTATAGTGTGTGGTCCAAGACTCCTGATGTCTAGTAGTTGCTTTAAATTTTGACTATTTTCTAAAATCGAATCAAGTCAAAGCTTATTTGGTGGGTAAAACTCCAACCTCCAAGATACTCAAGTGTAGACATTTTCTCAATAAAGATTAGGATTTGAAATATATCAGTTTTAAGCTTCTTGTTTTTTTTTTATCAATCATCTTTTCAATTTTGAACTACCATTTCTTTATGTTATCTAAAGTTAACAAATTTCAACGTATTATGAGTATGAAAAAATATTTTACCTGAATCGTTTAAACTTATTTGCTCAATTATTTGAAATTAGGGGTAGCTTAACTTGGATAATTATAGACGGAATAAAACTTTATTTCCACCGAAAACATTTTAAGTGTGTAACTGACTGGTATATTTGAATTTTGAACGTATCAATTTTTATCAACAAAAAAGAAAAAAAAGGAACAAAAGAAAGGAATGGTTCAAAAGTAGCCGTTGCTTTCAAATTTCAAAATTCCAAGAAGTCGGTTATTGCCCTCTATAAATTTCTCTCATCAGGAAGAACTAAGTAAACAGAAACCAAACAAAGTTTTCATTTGTTTCTGTAGATTTCTTCTCATCTTCTTTCTTCTTCATTCATTTGTTGGAAACTCTTTCGTGATTTGGCGATGCTGGCTATTTGAGTTTGGCTTCGTGTGTTCAGTTAGATGGATTCGGCTATTTCTAAAAGAAGTCAGTAGATTTCAACTAGAGTTCTTAAGTTCTTATCGATCATTACTCTAATCTTCGTTCGTTCTTGGTTTTGTCATTGTGAGTCTGTTGGTTATTGCAATTTGATTTTTGCTTCGCTTGTGTGTATTCGCGAATTGATATGCCTATTTCTTCATGAACCGGTCAGTTCCTCTGGTTATATTAAGATCCCATCAATCATTTCTTAGATATATACATATCCATTCTTGGCTTCTTTGTGTTTTGTCAATTATTTTAATTTGATTTTGTCTCCGCCTGTGATCTTACGTGAATGGGTTTGTGTTTCGTTCGACTAATTGGAAACCCCGAAAGGATCTCACATATTTTTTTTGCAAACTGTAGATCTAACGTTGGATTTGATGCTTCTATGTGAGGGCTAAAGTAAATTTGTTTCTGCGAATTGTGGAATTGTATATTTGTTTTTGCGAACTGTAGTTCTTGTTTGACAGAGGCTTAAGACTGTTGATTCTGTGCAAAACAAAATTGCATGTAGCAATTTAGTGCTTCTATTTGAGCAACATCGAAGTTCGTACATTATTATGGTTCGTAGTAGCATTGTCCCTATCTGAATGACGTATGCAAAACACTTTATTATGAGCTGGAACATTGAATTGTGATGTCCCTGTTTGCGTGAGGTGTTGTTCCTAGTTTTTGTGTATGCAATTGGTGCTTTTCCCTATTCAAACGAGGCCTAAGGCTGTTGGTTGTATGCAGAACACTTCAATAAATAGGTTTGAATTGTGATGTCCCTGTTTGAGCTGCTTCCTGGTTGCTGTGTATGCAGTTGATGCTTGTCCCTATTCAAACAAGTCCTAAGGCTGTTGGTTGCGTGCGGAACAAGATTCTTAGGGCAGGTATGATTTCTAGTCCCAATTTAAAATTACCTCTTGTTATTCGAAAATACTTAGTAGTGCTTGGTTGTTAGTATTTAATTCGTGAGCATATGACATATAGTAATATTTCATATGTGAAAGTGGGCTACTAATTTTGCTGAAGTTGTTCCTCTGTTCAAGCTGCTATAATGAACTTGATAACCTTTTACTATGAAAGCAGCAACATTTATATGGCCAAAGACTGGTTTGTGCAAACCAAATTCCTAGTTAGTATTTTCACGTGTTCCTCAAGTAACTTTTGTATGGCTCTACATTAGATTGACATGAATCTAATCTAACTCCCTATTGTTTAAAATTTTAGTTATTGTTTGAAATTGCATGCTCTCTGTTGCTAATTGTAGCACAATAGGGTTTGAATCTCATGTATTTTCATTGTGTAATTCTTGCTACATATATACAAGTGTGTGTGACTTATCGGATAAGCAACAAGGAGAGTTCCACAACATCTGAAACTCATTCAGAAGATATGCATGTAAACGAGGAATGCTTTGTCTACAACTCACGCCAACACTAATTGCTTACCTTCTTTTTATTCCTGAACCTGTTCCCATCAGTTGTTTTATATTTGTAATATTTCAAAAGTGAAAGTGGGCTACTAATGTAGCTGCACATAGTTCCTCTATATAAGCTGGTGGTGATGAGTTTTAGCGAGCATAAACAGGGAGTTTCTGTCGCGGAACGGGGCCCCAGTGCCCCATAACCTACCTTACTTGCTTATCAAAGTGCTAACTTGAGGTACTTAATTTAATAAACATTTAATCAAAGTAAAATAAACACTTACTTGATTAACCAATTAGGAGAGCCGTCACAGTTTCTACTTGTGAAAAGACTAGCATGGAGAAAAGTTACTCCATTGTAAGTGGAGAATGGAGAATTGGTAGGTGAAATATATATACAACTCTAATTTATTAATCTTTGTATTTGGTGGATACTGATTTGAGCATTTTTCAGTTGCTAATAGAGCATACCATTGTTTCCACAATTATCATTGCTCTCTATATCAAAGCCCAACCTTTTTACCCATTTTACCATATAGAATCACACTCATATTTCTGCCTTGTTGTGTAGTTCAAAGCTAGAAAAATGAATTAGAAGCCAGAAGCCAAAGACTGTAATGTGCCTTGGAACTTTTTTGTGTGATCTTTGGGTCCTTTTCACTTCCCAATATGTTTTGCTGGTGAATGGAATTGTTCTTTTTTTTTCTTTATTAGCGTTAGAGTTATTGTTGATTGAATAGAATCTAGAAAAGATTTTTGTTTTGTATTGGAACCTTTGTGTACCTTGGTACCTTTTTGGGATCTTTAGGTTCGTTTTACTTCCCAATGTGTTGTGCTTGTGAATGGAATTGTTTTTTTTTTCTTTATTAATGGTGGAATTATTGTTGATTGAATGGAATCTAGATTTTTTTTTTGTATTGAAACCTTCGTGTGCCTTGGTATCTCTTTGTGATCTTTGGGCCCTTTCACTGCCCCGATGTGTTGTGCTTGTGAATTGGAATTGTTTTTTTTTTTAAGAGATGGAATTATTGTTGACTAAATGTAATCTATAAAATAATTGTTTTCTGGTATTGGAACCTTTGTGTGCCTTGGTACCTTTCTGTGATTTTTGGGTCCTTTTTACTGCCCGACGTGTTGTGCTTGTGAATGAAATTATTTTTTTTTGTTTATTGGCAACCGAAAAAAAGCATGTTTCTGCACTAATTTATTAACTTCTGAGAGCAGACGAATTTATTTTTCATTTTGTATTGTGTTGTTCTTGATTAATACTCTATAGTTATGCACAAAAAGTGGTTAGTGACTTTCCAATTGCATACTGATGTGATTCATGTGAGCTAGATGTATGTTTCTCTTTCAATTGGATCTTGGTGTTTCTCTTTCAATTGGATCTTGTATTTTTTACTTTCTGTTAAGCTATGCCTTCCCACTTGCCTTTTAACTGCCCCAAATAAATTTCTTATTGTTGGTTGATTGGATTCTCTCTTTCCAAGTGTTTTTCCTTCCCTTATTTATATTAAGCTAGCCTTTTTTAAGGAAAATCATATAGATGGTGGAATGTTGGAATCTCTTCACTAGGTTCGGACCATTTACCCTAAAGTCTTCACCTATAGGGTTTCTTTATGTTCTCTCTAAAAAGTGCCACTTTGCTTACTTGATTTGGGTGCAAAAGAATTTGGATCTGTATTTTGGTATTTTTTTTTTCTTCTACTTATGCTCACCAAAACAAGAATTAAATGAGGAAAGGAGTTCGTGTCGGCAGCAAGCAACCAAGGTACTCTTGATCATATTTTCTCTTTGTTTTATTGCTTCTCCTTTGAGTCAATGCTTATAATGAATCAGGAACTGTTTATTTGGACGTTATCATCTTTTGTCATTTGCTAACCCAAGCATTAGAGGTAAGGATGTTAGCAATTTTTATTGATGCTTTAAACACAAAAATACATACACAAATGAGCTTATATTGTATTTGTAGGTTTATAGAGCACCAAAATGACAATTGCACATAATTAAACATCAGATTACACAACAACAATTGAGCGATCTTCTTGCGATCTTCCAACTTATTCGAAATCCTTTGGCTCAAGTGATCGTGCACCTCTATTGTACATAATTATACTCGGCCAAAATTTCAAAACCAACAAAAATTGTTATAATCACAAGTCAAGCCTTTCAACTTTTTTAATTTGAGCAAAGAATCATCACAATCTTCTTCCTCGGCTCATTTTCACTGTAAAACATGAACTCAAAAACAATCACATCAACTACGTCCACAAACACAAAACAAATACATATACAAACCAATCACCTATAATAGAGACACAAACTTTACTTAAATCTACAAAAAGTACTCCACAAATTTCCCCATCAAGAAAAGTAATAAACGGTCACTCAAATTCTTCTACTGTGAACACATACTTAAACAGTAACACAACTATGAACTTGAACACAAATATACTATCAATGCAAAAATAATGACGAATAACAATATGAACCAACAGCCAAAAACATAATACAATTATGAATATGAACACAAACTCTAATAACACAAAGACAAAATTGAATTAAACTCCCCCAAATTTGCTCACCAGGAACAATAGCAAATTTCAAAACCAACAAAAACTATCGTAAGTCCTTTAACTCTTTTAGTTTAATCAAAGAATCCTAACAATCTTCTTCCTTGACTCATTTTCATTGCAAAACATGAACTCAAATAGCAACACAACCAAGAACTCGAACTCAAACACAAACCACATGTACCATGAAGGCAAAAAACAATCACATCAACTATGACCACAAACATAAAAAGCACCATCAAGGCAAAAATAACGACAAACAACAATATCAACCAACAGCCATAAACACAATACAATTACGAATATGAACATGAAAACTGGCAACACAAAGACAAATTGAATTAAAGTCTCACAAATTTGCTCACCAAGAACAATAATAAATTTCAAAACCACCAAAATCTATTCTAGATAAGAATCCTAACAATCTTCTTCCTTGGCTTATTTTCACGGCAAAACATGAGCTCAAATAGGAACACAACTATGAACTAGAACTCAAATGCAAACTACATACCATTAAGGAAAAAACAACCACATCAACTATGACCGCAAACATAAAACAAATACATATTTGAATACAAACACAAACGCACCATCAAGATAAAAATAATGACAAACAATAGTATCAACCAATGGCCACAAACACAGTACAATAAAGACAAAACTATTGAATTAAAATCCCACAAATTTGCTCACCAAGAACAATAGTAAATTTCAAAACCACAAAAAACTGTTATAATCATAAGTCAAGTCCTTCAACTCCTTTAGTTTGAGAAAAGAATCCAAACAATATTCTTCCTTGGCTCATTTTCACCACAAAACATGACCTCAAGAAACAACACAACCATGACCTCAAACTCAAACACATCAATTATGACCACACACACAATACAAATACATATACGAGCACAAACACTAATAACACACACAAACCTAAATAGCAACACAAATGACGAACAACAATATCAACCAATGGCCACAAATACAATACAATTATGGACATGAACACAAACACCAACAAAACACAGAAAATTGAATTAAACTCCAATGAATATTTTAGTTTGAGAAAAGAATCCTAACAATCTTCTTCCTTGGCTCATTTTCATTACAAAGCATGAACTCAAATAGCAACACAACTATGACTTCAAATTCAAACATAAACCATATACACCATAAAGGCGAAAAACAAATACATCAACTATGACCACAAACACAAAATAAATACATTACAAACACAAACACCAATTGTTGGGTTTTTAGCTCAAAATTGAAGAGTTCGAGAACTTGGTTTTTAATTAGGTCAATTTTCATTGATTTTGGAGTTTTTGTAGTGGAAAACATTAATTGCTTGTTAAGAAAGTATAGCTAGCTTGTTGAATTGGTTTAGACTAAGTTTAGGTTTTTGTTTAGGATTTAATTTCTTATAAAAAGGCCCGTTGTGTTAGGATTTAAACATGAGGGAAAAGTCAATTTGGTGAATAAGCAAAATATGAGAGTTCTAGGAGGAAGGAGAGGTCCGGAGGTCAGAACGGGGTAGGACAAGAAGTCTTTTGTGATTCTCATATCTTTTAGTTAAGAACTTGTGTTTGTTTTTTTTATGCTTATGATACTAATGTTCGTGGTTGTTTTTGTTCATTGTGTTTGTGTCTTGTTGGTATTTGTTATTCGTAGTTATGGTCATTTTTTCATGGTTGCTATCACATGTATTCATGTTTGAAAAGATTTTGAGCCAATGTGGAGAATATTGGGTTTTTTGGCTAAAAGAATTTGAAAGCTTGATTTGTAATTAGGCTAGTTTTCATTGATTTTGGAGTTAGAGCGCAAGTACAACCTTCATTTGAAGTTGCGCCTTAGGAGTTTTTGTAGTGAAAAACTGTAATTGTTTGTTAAGAAAGTATAGCTAAAGTGTTGAATTAGTTTAAGACTGAGTTTAGGTTTCTCTTTAGGATTTAATTTCTTATTTAGTTTGGTTTTGTGTGTGACCTATAAAAAGGCTTATTGTATTAGGGTTTAAACATGAAAGAAAAGCAAATATAGTGAAAATGTAAAATGTGAGGGTTCTAGGAGAAATGAGAGGTTTGGGGGCTGAAAAGGGTAAGGGCGAGAAACCTTTTATGATTATCATATCTTGTAATTGTGTGAGAGAAAATATTGAGGCTGTCAATAGTGTGTAATTCATAGGCTAGTGTGAATATTTTGTTTGAGTAGCTTTTTCTCATATTTGGATATAGCCTAGTTAAAAATAGTTAAAAATTGAACCACACTAAAGTTGTTTACATTTATTTGATCATGTTTGTTGTTTCATTATGTGTGATGGGTGATTAGAGATTTTTTTTTCCCTCATCAATAATACAACACAAACCTAAACAACAACACGCTAAAGTTGTGTGCACTTATTTGATCATGTTTGTTGTTTCATTATGTGTGATGGGTGATTGGAGATTTTTCTTTTCCCTAAACAATAACACAACCATGACCTTGAACACAAACACGCCATCAAGGCAAAAGTAACAACAAGCCACAAACATTATACAATTACGGATATGAGCACAAACACCAAGACAAATTTGAATTAAAATCCCTTAAATCATGGCTCAGAAGCACAAAATTTGGTTAAAACTCCACAAACTTGCTCACTAAGAAATAATAAATTGTAGCTCACATTTTTCTATTATGAACACTGACCTAAATAGCAACACAACCATGACCATGATTAAGGTAAAAAATAATGCCTAACAACAACATCAACCACACGAATAAGAACACAACACAATTGTATAAATGAATTGACCTGAACCTAAAGTTGACGACTAAAAAAAAAACAATATGATTTCAACCTAAATCACCACGAAATATATAGTTGGAAGAGATTCAAAAAATTGTGATTTTTTGTATACTAATTATTTATCTAAATTAGACCCCCCATGTTCTATAAATGATGATGCATTTCTTTGGGCATGAGAATTAAGATTTGTGTAGTTTATGATATTTTTCTTCATTTTTCACCCATGAAACTAAAGCTAAAAAAAAATCTTTTTTAGGTTTTCTGTAGTGAGAGTTTAAATAAAGATAAAAAAATGATAGATTCTTTATGCTATTTTGTGAAATAAGAGTTTAAATTAAAGTTGTAATGTAAATTAGATGTTAAAAACTTTTTAGAAAAGAAAATACTTCATCTTTTTTAGGATGGCAAAAAAAAATAATAAGTTTCATACTTTTTGGGACAAGGAATTATGAATGGCTATACAGTTTAAGAAACTATAAACCTCAATCGTAGCCCTAAACCCCTAAGCATTAATGTTAAAACCCTCAACCCTAAATCTTAACTTTCCTCCATCAAATTAATTTGAAAAGGTAATATTGTAACAATAAACTATATGTACATAAACTAGTTTACATGCCCTATATTAACATGAGATTCCAAATTGTGTTGGGTAAATAACATGAATGGTCTCTATCCTTTAATTATCATTCTATTTTTTAATTAGTCTTTTAACCTATTAATTGTTCCATTTTGGTCTTAAATTTATTAAAACTTTTGTCTTGGTTCTAAATATATTAAAAAGTGTTTTTTTTTGTCCTCCATTGGATAAAATTTATTAACTCAAAGTAACTTTCTTATAGTAACTTTTTAGATCATAATTGAAACCATTCAATAACTGTCTTTTAATAAATTTAATTTATATAGTAATTACTTTCACTATCAATTGTCAACCCAAATCACCAATTTTTCTTCTTTGTAAATTGAACTTATTTCATTTAGGAAGCAAAAATAGCTTGCCTATTTGCTATAAAAAAAATTACTCCTTAAATTTACTACAAGATAATTATTAAATATTTTAAATTAGAATTCCAGAGTTTGTCCGAACAATTACTTTGAATTAATGGATTTTATTTAATAAGGGACTAAAATGAAATAGTTCTAATAGGTGTAGGACCAACACAAAACCATTAATAAGTTAGGGACTAAAACATAAGGATAATTAGAGGTTAAAGACTGTTTGTGAAATTTAAGCAAATTGTATTCAATATTAAAAAAATAACATATATTTCAATGTAAAACAAATGTTGTTAACAAAATTATTTTCTTTAAGAAATCAATTTAAAAATTATTATATTAATCCAAATATGATTTTTTCATTTGCAAATATATATATTTCACAAGGACATTTCAATTTTATCCCTACATGACCTATAAAATTATGCTTCTTATCATTGAAGTTCATGACCTATAAAATTATGCTTCTTATTATTGAAGTTTACTTGGCCAGTTGACTTTTTTAATTTCTATAAATTTATGCATTAATTTTGAAATTTATGCATATTAATTGAATTTGAAAACTCAATATTTTAACCATATATATCTTGATATATATTAAGTAAAAAATATAACTTACATAAAAAATATTTTATTAGCCATATTATACATAACCTAGTCTAGAAATTGATGTATTTGCTTTCCACATTTTTCTAATATATAAATATTCACACATCATATTCTCTCTTTTTTCAGACTAAAAAGTCCCTTTCCTAATTGAACTTATTGAATATCTTATCTATTGACCATAGAATCTCCTTATTTGAGATTGAATCGCATGAAACAATCCCTGTCCTGGCTATCAGATGCTTAGTTGATTTAAAAGAAAAGAAAGTCCTTTGCTGTAGGGATGACCTTCATTCCAATTTTGAAATAAACAAAAAAATTATTAGATCTCTTGCAGTTAAACCGTTGTTCTCATAGCCTCTCTTTCTTTTACTGTTGGAGTTTTTCTTTAGCTAGTTGCAGTGCTACTAGAAATCATTTATGCTTATCTGGTGGTCCATACAAGTGAATAGGTAAGTTTTATCTTCCTTGCACCCAGTTCCATCAAGTGTAAGCTAGCAGTGAGAAAGTTCTTTAAGCAAGAAAGGGATAGAGCTTTATCTGACTAAATCAAAATAAATAGCAAATTATCTTTTAGGTTCTATGGCATGTTGGTTTCAATTCTTTGCTTTTAAGATGTCTTCCTTTCTTCCCTTAAGAAAATGGGTATAGGATTTTAGACAACTTAGCCTTGTTTTTTTTAGAATCTTCCTTCAGTAATGTCCAAAGTGCTTAAGGCAAAAATGGGGTTCTAGGTTAATCAAAAGCTAGTTTGTGGGTAAGTACAACATTCTACTTCAAAAAAAGACAGGGCCTTCCATGAACCTATTAGATTTCCCTAACTCTTCCAAGGTGTTCATCTTGCCTTACTAAAGTAGAAAGGTCCTAAGCCTTAGAGTTCACTGTAGAAGTGACAAACTGCCGGCCTTGAGGCCTTTTTTGGGCAAAATATAAGTTAAAAAAAGAAAGAAAGTATGACTAACCCTTCTTTTAGAAGATTTAAAACTGCTCATCCCTGATGAAGCTAACATTTTTTAACTTCTAAACCTCTTTTTAAATTTTTTCTATTACATTAGATTGGGGTAGAATTTTCTTTAGGCTTGCTTTCATGGGCTTACCATTTTCTTGGATGTTTAGCCAATGCATGGCTATCTTTTGGTCTAGTCCAATGAGGCTTAGCTTTAAGCAAGAACATTAAAGAATTATCTGAGTAAATCCATGTACTGTCAAATCTCTTTCATTTGAGAAGCTTACATTTAGGAATACAGGGTGAGGATTATCAACAGTCCCGAGATTCATTTACTTGACCTCGTCCTCTGTAGGGGGCACAAAGTTTATAGAAAATGTTTAGAGATCTTAAAGAAATATCTTTAAAATTTTTGGCATCTGGCAAAGTTTTCAACGCAGGGAATGGAGCTGGCAAATAGCCCAAGCCTATGTTTTTTTAGATCAACATATTGGCCAACTAGCCAAGCTTCATTTTCTTTTTTACTTAGATCTAACCCAAAGGGTACTTTTTTGCCTCGGCCGTTCTTCACTTTACTTCAGCCTGGTAAACTCCTCAAGGCCATAGCCCATGTCCTTTGCTTTTTTGCAATTAGGTTGTTTTTTGTTTTTCTTATCTCACCATCGGTGATGATTCTTTCCAGTGTAGAAGAAGACTTCTAGGCTACCCAAAAAGAAAAAAAGAAAAAACCTTCTATTTCAGAGGATGAATGTTGCTTCGTTAAGGTCCCCTACCTGCGAAGGTTACTATAATGTAGGAAGTGGCATCTTTAATGAGAGTTGAAGCACGTCCCCCCCCTCCCCTCATTAATAGGGCCATGCTCTTTAAGATAACATTGACCATAAATCTTTTAGCTTTTGACTTTGGAATTCAAAGACATTGATCATTCACCCTGTGCTTCAACTTTTGTCAACGGGCTTTTGTCATCCATCATAGCTGGGCTGGGCTATCATTGTAAACATGCACACCCATATAGTATGCTTAAAATCTTTTTAAAAAGGGCTTCTTGTCAGCAAATACCTAGTGAACTCTCCTCTCATCAACATATTTGAATCATTAATGAAGGGTACAAGGCACCACACTGTGGATCCAAGCAAAAAGTTTAGGAGGTGTCACCATCAATCATGTAAGAGGTGACCTCAGTCTACAGATCCCATGTTTGGCACTTAAAATCAATCTTGCTGATGGCATATTACTTTTGATGGATAATAATTTTAAACTTTGGAGGTTAATTGTCCTTGCTTTTCCTCTACAACTTAAAGAAAGATTGAATCCAAAAGGGACATTTCCCTATCATCAAGAAAATTTTCTCTGACAACAAATCTAGACAAGATAGTTGCAATTATTCCTTAAACTACACTTAACCAATTCAAAGATTCCATTTGAGTTGGATCTAATGGCATCTACTGCTTTCAGATCGATTCTGGCTAATTGAAAAGGCTAAATTAGATTTCACCTTTAGTGAAAATGCTTTGAGTTCTGACATATCTAATCATCAATTAAACCTTTGTTGAAACTGGGGCTAAAGCCTCACTTTGAGCTGCTAATTTGCATTTGATGAGTTCATAATTTATATATATTTATTTAATAATGTCCTTATCTTTTGTTCCAATTTATTAAGTTGATAGAGCTATTAATGATGATATTTTGTGTTTTGAAGGGATTAAAGGCGCAATGGCATTTTTGGACTAGAAGGAATAAAGTGGCTCTTTTTGTCTTGGCATCAACTCTTAATGGCTGGAGGGGTAATTAGCCCACTTATTCAATTTTTAAGTGTACGTTGCCGTTTTACCTGGAAGGAAGCAAAGTAACTTTGCTTCTTTATTTCTTTGGCGTCAGATTGTTTTTGCGTGGAGCTCTTTCAAGTTTCAACCAGCTAGGCGCAATTTCCTTTCAAGCCATTTCGACGTTTCCAATAAAAAATTGGACCAAAAATTGAAGTCCTAAACAATATGGGCACCTTATCCGCTTGCTCTTTGGATTGGTGCTCGACTTGCAAAAACAGACGATTGCTCCCTTCAATTCTTTCTGCATTGGCTCATGACACTGAACAATAATAGCAGCTGAGCTCTGATTTGGAT
>KK899513.1:49517-86167 GCA_000696445.1 Aquilaria agallochum | reverse complement strand
CTTTTATTTCTGGTTAATTCATATGAAAAAGTAAGACAGGTTAAATTATTCAAGTTTTTGGATTATTGCCTAGAATAAACTTTTTTGTTCATTAATCTTAATGCTGATTTTGAGATAATTAGAAATTGTTTTTCAATATCTGGTTACTCAAAATTAAGAAATTAATCTGAAGCTTTTTATGGTTAATTTTACTGCTGAATTCTTAAGGTTTTTTTTAGTTTTAAAGATAATCCTGTTTATTTACTTGGATTAAAGAAATATTTTCTTTCAATGACCAACTGCATAATTGGAATGGATAATCAACCTTGAACTGAGCATTTTTAGTATTACTTAATTTCATTTTAATTCTACAGTTAATTTAATTCAGTATTCAATTCAAGAAAATCCCTACAACATTTTATTTCAGTTTTCTGATATGAAGCTTTCAGTTAAAAAATTTCTTTTGGGATTCGATCTGATTTTCACTGCTAGACTACAAATTTATTTATTCTGAGTTGTTAGGGATACCAGAATTATTTTTTACGGCTCCGACGACCGACCAGCATTCTAGTTAAGAAGTCAAGAATAAGTAGAATCCAAGTTAATAATGAATAAAATTCTTCTGTGTTTTCCTGTAAGACCTTTCTAGAATTCAATCTTGATATCTGAACTCGTATATGAAAGTCAGATCATTCTTACTTACATTAGAACTTATCCAGGTTTCACTAAAGACCAGATATGCCCTCTCCAATCATAGCCTACCTTTAATTTAGGAGCTCCCTTGTTACCTTAAGTAGAAATCATAGTCTTTTATATCATCTCTTTTCAACCCTAGGAAAGCTCAACATACAACTCTTAAATAAAGATGTCTAATTCCCTTGTAGGTGATGTCAAAGGATCAACTGGAAAATAAAATCCTTACCTCTAGTTTGCAGCTACTAACTTGATAGCTCAAATTAAATCGACTATGATTCTTCTTATTCCACTGTGAATGGTATCATTACCATATGAAGTAGTTTTCCTGACATCCGTACCTTCTTTGTCTTCAGCTTTCACTAGATTGACTATTCTAAGTGAAGGAAGTCGGGAGGAAGAATCTGATCTTTGAAGGCATGGGGTGTTCCTGGGTGCAACTATTGAAACTGTACTATTGGATATTAGGCAACATACTTCTATAAATCTATTAATAGGATGCTCCCGATCAACTACTAAAAATGGGTGAAAGAAATCCTCTTATAAGAATTTTGAGACAAACAAGTGTCTTTGGCATCTCGTAATAACAACAAAAGTTTTTCTTTTTTTCATTTACGAAATTCATATTTTTCAAGGTTCTGATCACGCGTCAATGTCTTGAATTTAGGTTTCTTCGTGTCTCTCTCTATTTTTATTTTGGAGATTTATTTTGATTAACACAATATTATTTGTGTGATGATACATTTCTGTCATATGAAATTCTCATTCTATATGTTTTAAGATTTGAATTATGACATTTTATCTTCCGGATTGCATTTCTAACTAAACTATATATCTCTATGCTTGGATATTCATTGAAAAAAAAATTGATTTTTTTAACATGTTCATATTTACTATAAAGTTAGAAGCAAAAAAGAAAAAGAAACTCTATGTTGTATAATGTATGTTAATTTTTTTTTATTTATATTTGATAATGTTTTACTTTTTCATTTTTTATACATGTTCTCAGTATGTTTTTTATTATGTCAATTCCATAAATTCTTATTATTATAATTACACTATTTATGAAATTTTTTTTATCGGCAACACTATTTAGTAAGTTTAACCTATGAAAAAATATAATTATGTAAAACCCAAAAATAATGGTCATGTTGTCATAACAAAAAGGTGTTTTTCTTGTACATGGTTTGTTTTTACTAATCAATATCAAGATTTTATAGTTTTGGCACTAAAAATATCTATCTTAATTTTTTTGGGAAAGAAATTTTTATTATTCCTTTACCTTCCTCGCTCATCTCTATTAATTAACATATTTTAAAATAAATTTTAGAACATTTTCCCCCATTAAATTTGCACATTGACTTCACACAAGGAAAGGAAAGCTTTTAAAAAAATCATCTGAAATTATACATATAATACAATTAGTAAGGAAACACTAATTTCACCAACATTATCAAAACCTTTAACATGTATTCTAAAACCTTCATACTACTACTACTACTACTCTATTATAATTATTTAATATGTAAGATTTTTTACATAACAATAAGAACTTGTTCATGAGAAAATAACTTATTAACAAAAATAAAAAATCAAATCAATTAGCATCTTTTTAATATATATATATATAAATAGTTAATTTTTCAAAAAATTGTAAATTCAAATAATTTTCTAAAATAAATTTGAATGTCAACATTAATTGGTTCCAAAATAAAATCAAATTAACATCAATTAGCATTTAATTCATTTAAAAAAATATAGCAAATAATTTAAAACTTACCAAAAACAAATTTATTACTCATAGTGATAAAAAATATTAGTCTTTTATTTAATTATCAAGGCTTGAATTCAATATAAAATTCTTGTGTATTTTTTAAAATTGTGCTATTCAAAGAATCACACTAATACTAGCAATATCTATGTTTTAAGTTAGTTTTTTGTCAATTGTGTAATATGCAAAAAAAAAATGTATTATGGAATGTGTTAACATTATTACCTTTATTACATCTTAGACTTTTTATCATTCCTATTATGACTTTTCCCATACTTATGAGTACATAAGAAAGATAAAACCTAAACTAGTTTAAGTTCTCTCTTGCCCTCCCTCTTTGATTCATGTAATTTCTTTTATGGCGATTATGTATTTTTCCCCTTACAGTCATGTTTTTCTTTATGCTTTTTATGTGTTACTATTATTTTTATCACACTCTGATGTTTTTTTCTTTATCTTTCCTTTGCATTCTTTATTTTTTTTTGTTATTATGCCTACTTTTTTCATTCTTTCTCTATGTTATAGTAATTTTTTATTTTCACATACTCATAATTAATATATTTTTCTTTGTGTTCTTAGAACTAATACTTAAAATACTCATATTCATCTTTTTATTCTTTTTATTTTTTTCATATATGTTTTAGTAGCTTGGTCCTCCACAATGAATATGTTTTTCTTGCGTCTTTGGTAGAATTAGTTTAAACTGTAACTTTTTCAAAGCTTTGTGGGTAAAGGTCACGATCGGGTAACATGGTTTGGGGAAGGTAGGTGCAGTAGAGTAATTTGCTGCATCTCTATTGGTGGGGGCAAGCTAAGCTAATTGTATTTCGTCATTGTTATATTCCTTTTTTAAATAAGTTATTGTAAAGTATGGACATAACTTATCTATTTCTCAAAAACCTAGAGGCATACGAGAAAAAATTGGTAGTTTGGGGATGTGTTGTGCTAAGGAGGCGGGACTATGTTCTTGGAACAAATACTTAAAATATTGATATTTTTTAAAAAAATTTTCTTATTTTTCCCTTACATCTCTAGCAACCTAGCACTCCATAATAAATATTTTTTGTCTTGCACATATATTCTTTAATTCAAAATTTTATAAAAAGTGTATAAAGATAAAAGGAGTAAAATCTATATTTGGTCCCAACTTTAAAAGTCATCCTTAAATAGTCTGTTAATCTTAAAAGTGACTATTAAAGACCCTTAACTCAACTCATGTGTCCTATTTTTGTTCCTACTATCAATTCAGGTATTATTTCAAATGGAAATGGCTCATGCAAATTGTCACGTAACATCTTTTTTCATGACAATAAGTGATAAGACTGAAAAAATAATAAATCTTATGATAAAATTAACACAAACAAATAATTTTAGGGACTAAAATAATTTAACTTGATTTCATCATCTTCATCTCTCCGACGCCACCATCTCGTCATATCTCTATCTACGCGGCCACCATTTCTCTGTCTCTGTGTCGACCATCTCTCCATCTATGTCATCACTATCTCTCTGTCTCCCACCCCTACAATCATCCTGATCGTCACTGCGCCTAATCCCTGCCGCACCTAATTGCTGCCATGCCCAATCCCGATCACCATCTCTCTACTCCCAATCGCCGCCAATCCCGATCACCATCTCTTTGCTCCCAATCGCCGTGCCCAATCCCAATCACCATCTCTCCTCTCAATCGCTGTAAAGAAGTGATTTTTGGAAGAATTTATGCTTCCACACTGATTCTTTGTATTGCTTCACGTATAAATATGTATTACAGGCTATGTACAAGATAGATTTTCAGGCTTATTTAACTACTTATTCACCAACTAGAGATATATCAGAACTTAAATGATAAATACAAAGAGGTTATATCCAGTGCTTTAACACTCCCCTTCAAGTTGGAGCATGTGGATTGAGGATGCCCAACTTGCATGCAAGAAGCTAGAATTGATCTCGACCTAAGGCTTTTGTAAGCAGGCCGGCTGGCTGTAGTTGGTTTGAGATGTGCCGAGTTTCAATGTCTTTTGCCTGAATCTTCTCTCGAATAAAGTGACAATCTATCTTAATGTGTTTCATTTGTTCATGAAACACAGGATTTGTGGCAATGTGTAGTGCAGCTTTGTTGTCACAGTAAAGCATCATCGGTTTGGAATGAGAGATGGTGAGATTGTGTAGCAGTCCTTTAAGCCATGTTAATTCACTTACTGTAGCTGCCATAGCTCGGTACTCCGCCTCTGCTGAAGAACGAGATACCGTTTGCCGTTTCTTGGATTTCCATGCCACAGGGGCCTCCCCTATCTTAACATTGAAGCCTGTTGTTGATCATCGTGTTTTAGGGCAGCTAGCCCAGTCAGCGTCGCAATAAGCATGGAGCTGGAGTTCGTTGTCTGCTGGAAAGAAAACACCTTGCCCAGGAGTGTTCTTTAGATACTGAAGAAGATATATAGCAGCTCCATGGTGAGCTTCATTCGGCTCTTGCATGAATTGGCTGAGTAGATTAACGGTGTAGGTAATATCCGGCCTAGTGAGGGAGAGATATAACAGTTTGCCGATTAACCTCCTGTATTGCCCTGCATCCGGAAGTATTTTTCCTTCAGCTTGCCCTAAGTGAAGCTGCTGCCGAATAGGGAAGGCTGCTGGCTTGCATGCTGTCATGCCCGTTTCATGCAATATGTCAATGGTATACTTGCGCTGTGAAAGAAAGATCCCTTGTGAGGACCTTGCAACTTCAAGTCCAAGGAAGTACTTTAATTTTTCAAGATCTTTGAGATGAAATTGGTCATGCAGGTGGCCTTTCAATTTGTGAATCTATTTCGGATTGTTGCCTGCAATGATGATGTCGTCGACATACACTAGGATAGCCATAAAATTCTTACCATCCTTAAGAGTAAAGAGTGAGTAATCGAACTTTGACTGAGCAAAACCAAATTTAATAAGGAAGCTGGAAAATTTTTCAAACCATTAACGTGGAGCTTGTTTCAATCCGTATAAAGATTTATGCAATTTGCCTACTCGAGTGTCACCTGACTTTGTAATTCCTGGAGGTGGTCTCATGTATATATCTTCATTCAAATCTCCTTGAAGAAATGCATTGTGGACATCCAACTGGTGCAATTCCCAGTTTTTGATTGCGGCAACTGACAGAAGGCATCTCACAGTGGTGAGTTTGACTACAGGAGCGAATCTTTCTGTGTAATCAAATCCTTCAATTTGGTTAAACCCCTTCGCCACCAACCTCGCTTTATATCGTTCGATAGTTCCATCTGCTTTGAATTTGATCCTGTAAACCCACTTGGAGCCAGTGGATTTCTTTCTAGGAGGGAGAAGTACTAAGCTCCATGTTTTATTTTTCTCCAAGGCTTCTTTTTCACTTCTCATTGCTTCACGCCATTCTAGACATTGGTTCGCTTGCTCAAAGGTTTGTGGCTCAGTTTGACTAGTCAATGCTGCAAGGAAAGCTTTGTGTCTAGAACTAAAACGTGAGTAACTCAAATTATGTGTTATAGAGTAACCTTTACCTGAAGAAGCCTGATTGGCAGAGGATGTGGATGATGAGCTTACAACAGGTGTCTCAAGTACATAATCTTGCAAGTAGGCTGGAAGGCGGCGTTCACAATGGGGACGATCTTCAACTAGGTTTTCAGGTGTCTTTGAACTACTAATTTCGTTGGTTGGTTGGTGGGGAGTTTGCTCAATATTGACTGGGCAAAGCTCATCCGGTATAGGTTCATCAACGTCATTCAACATTACTGTGGGGTTTGGAGGATCACTGGTGAGATATGGGAACACATCCTCATGAAAAACTATATCTCGCGAGACTAGGACTTTTCCAGTGTTCTCGTCGATGGCTTTGTACCCCTTTTGCCCCATAGGATATCCAACGAATATGCAAGGTTTGGAACGGGGTTCAAACTTGTCTTTGGTCTTGGAATGAACATAACAACGACACCCAAAAACTCAAAGATGGTTAAGAGATGGAATTTTGTTGAAAAGAATCTGATAGGGGCTTTTACCATTTAGCTTGGAAGATGGCATAAGGTTGATCAAGTAGGCTGCAGTCAGGATGCACTAGCCCCAAAATTTTATTGGTAGATTGGCTTGAAATCAAAGGGCTCGTGCTACTTCGAGAAGATGGTGATGTTTTCTTTCAACTACACCATTTTGTTGTGGTGTGTTGGGGCAAGATGTTTGAATGATTATCCCATTAAGCTGGCAAAAACTGAGCATTGATCCAGCTGCTAATTCTGGAGCATTGTTAGTCCTGACTTGCTAAACATTTTTCTGAAACTGAGTTTTGATCATAGCATAAAAAATAGAGAATTTTGTAGGGGCTTCAGATTTTTTTTTCAGTAAGTAAACCTAAGTAAATCTGCTGCAATCATCGACAATAGATAAGAAGTGGTAAGAACCTGAAAGAGAAGGGACTTTGTAGGGACCCCAAACATCAACATGAATCAAATCAAATGGATTCTCACTAATATTTGTACTCAAAGGAAAAGGTTTTCTTGTTTGCTTAGCTCTAAGACAAGAATCATAATAGTGATCAGAAAAACTTAAATGTGATAGCTGTGGGATACTGGATAATTTTCCAAAGGGAATATGACCAAGACGCCTATGCCACGTTTCAAGTGGGATTGTGGTTTTTGAAGTTGCAACTTTACGTTCTGTGAAACACCTGAAGTAGTACAAACCATCATTTTGCTCACCTATGCCAATCGTCCTCTTTGAGCTTAGGCGCTGTAAAACACATAGATTTGAGAAAAAGGTTACTGAATAGTTGAGCTCTTTTGTTAGTTTACTAACTGATAACAAGTTGCATGTAAACTCAGGAATGAAAAGAACTTTATTTAGCTCAATATTGGGGGCCAAAGTGGTTCGACCATAAGAGCAAATTTTCAAGTTGGCCCCATTGGGCATTTGCACTAGAGAGCATGATGTTGCTGAACATGCATTTGTCAAAAGTTCTTGGTGGCAAGTCATATGATCAGATGCTCCTGTATCGATTATCCAGTCAAAAGGGTTCATTGAGACCTTACCGGAAAAATTGACCAAACTTTCTTGATTCTGATTTGCGAGTAAGGCAACAAGCTGATCATATTGAGTTTGGCTTAGTCCAATCCCCTTACATGCTGCTGCGTTCTCAGGCTGCTTTGCTAGAGCTTGGTTGGCTGAAGGTTTTCCTTGTTTGGGTTTCTGTCCAACTTTGTTGTGTTGCCCTTGTGTTTTCTCCCCTTGCCACCAGTTGGGATAACCGATCAATTCGAAACACCCATCAGCAGTGTGACCATTTTTCCCGCAGTAAGTGCAGTTCAGCCGCGCCTTATTGATGGTTTTGTTGCTCCGATTTTTCTCGGTTTTTGCTACAAATGCTGCAACCTCCGCAGGTGCCTGCCTTGTTGTGGCCACACTCAATTGCTTTTTTTCCTTAATGAAAAGAGCATAAGCCTTGTTAAGACTTGGAAGTGGCTCCATGTTCAAAATCTGCAATCTGACAACACTAAATTGGTCATTGAGCCCCATTAGAAAGTTGTGAAGTTTTTCACCTTCCCTTTCTTCAAGAAGTTACTTTGCTGCCCCACATGTGCAAGGATACACGGCTGAGTATGTAGAGAGCTCATCCCATAATGCTTTTAGTTTCATGAAGTAAGCCACAACTGTTGATCCTTGTTGCTGTAAAATAGCAATTTCACGTTTGAGTTCATGAATACGATGAGCATTACCTACTGAAAACCTTTCTGCCAAATCAGTCCACATTTCTATGGCAATGTCCGCATAGGCCACACTGGTATGTAATTCTGGTGCCAACGAGTTGAAGATCCATGAAATAATCATGGAGTTGGACTTCTCCCATGCCTCAAAGGTCAGGTCATTTGCTGCTGGTTTCTTCAAAGTTCCATCGACAAGCTTCATTTTGTTTTTGGCTTTGAGTGCGTTTTGCATGGCTCGTCACCAAGTAGGGTAGTTTTCGCCCTTGAGCAAGCAACTTACAAGCGTGGCTCCAGGATTGTTGGAAGGGCTGAGAAAGAAAGGAGAGGACGGATCGCTACTGCCATTGTGGGAGCTTGAGGCAACGACTCTTTTGTTGTTGTCGTCCCCCATTGATTCAAAGTTTGGGTGTGTGGTTTAAGTAGTCCCGTTCTGATACCATGTAAAAAAGTGATTTTTGGAAGAACTTATGCTTCCACACTGATTCTTTGTATTACTTCACGTATAAATATGTATTATAGGCTATGTACAAGATAGACTTTCAGGCTTATCTAACTACTTATTCACCAACTAGAGATATATCAGAACTTAAATGATAAATACAAAGAGGTTATATCCAGTGCTTTAACAATCGCCGCTGTTCCCATCCTCGCCCCCGCCTCAGTCCTTTGTTAATTTTGCCGCCGATCTAGCCACCCCGAAAATGGTTGAGTATGTAACCTTCTTCTGAAAGCTTTTTATCGTCTGAGGTAAGAGAAGTAGATTTTGCGGTATCACCTCCATATTTAGCATCATAGTTAAAATTACCAAACCCGGTAACCAAATTCAAGTATAAGCATATAAAGAATAACTGAGGGGAAAAAAAGAAAAAGAAAAAGAAAGAGATAGAGCAAGACTTTAGAAGGTTAAATGAACTCGTTGTTGCAGCACGAAGCTTGTCGAGAAATCTGTCTGTTCTGGCACAAATTTAGGGAAGAAGATTGAACTAAAGTTAATCAACCTTTTAAGTAGCTAAATTTATTTTTATGTGTCAATTCTAGTTTGAGATTTATTATTCTTCTAATTTTATTATTTATTACAATAAAACTGCCATATAGGTCATTTTTGTTGAAAATAACATCTGAACTGACAATAAAAATTAAAATAGAACATGTAAAGTTAAATTATGAAACTTTAATAGTTACTTTTAAAGTTAAGAGATCATTTTAGAATGACCTTTAAAATTAGGAGACCAAATATGAATTTTACCTAAGATAAAATTTTGTATAAACGCATGCTAACATATAAATTATACTCAAGAATTTGTTAACTATTAAGTTTTTTGTAGTATCTTACATAATTATCTTAATTTATAAATTCTATAATTTTTATTTTATTGCTACTATAAATTGCATAAAAATGAAAATTATAAGCAATATTAGTAGAATATTATGTTGATTTAAAATATGATTTCTTATGAATTTACCTCATAACATGTAATTATTAATTTGTATAATCATCTATTTTTGTTTAAACTATTGCTATAGTATCAAGACACTTTACTTGTAAGTAAAACATACTCCCTCCGTCCCAATTTACTTGAAACATATTCTTTTTTGAGATGTTCCAAAAGGTTGAAACGTTTCCTCTTTTGGAAAAGTTTAAACAATTAAATAATCCTTTTACATAAAACCCAATAAAGACTCTTTTTAAATATCCACTCAATCTCTCACTGCACAAAACCCAAAAAAGAATTTTTTTTAATCATTATTTAAACTTTTACTACATAAAAAATTTAACACAAATTACATACACTTTAATCTTCGTGCTCAGAGAAATGTTTCAATTAAAATGGGATGGAGGGAGTATTATTTTAACTTACTTGTAAAGTTTTTGGATCAATGAATAATATTTTTACCTATTGTTTGATTTAAAATTTTCATTACATTATTTATCATCTTTTTGGTAATACTATGATTTAAACTATTTTTTTGGTATTCATACACTTCACATTTTGAATTCACCCATATCTTTTTTTCATAGTTTGATCCCGATGTAACATTGGATATTAAAACCAGCTAAAATTTTAAATTAAAGGTAGAATAATATTACAGATATACAAATGGATTAACATCTTATATCCACTTTTCCAGTGAGGATGGTACAACCTGAACCCATTTACCCATGGACGAGTTGCAAGTTTAGCTAATCCTCCCTATTTACATCTTTAGATGTAATTAAAATCTAAAATTAAGAGTGACAAATCATCTTCTTTGGCAGGCTTTGATTGAACTATTTTAGGATTCATCAAACTCAACTCAGTGATATGCTACTATAACATATGCCTAATTAGACATAATGGTTAATTTTACAATTTTACCCCTAAAATTAAAAGAGTTCTCTATTTTTCTCATCGTCGTGCCCTTCTACCCTTTTCATTCTGTCAATTGCCATCGGCCAGCCATTCTTCGATCTCTTGCCGTCGGCCTACTGCTCTTCGATCTCACGCCACCAACCCTGCTCTTCAATCTCTCTCGGCCGGCTCACCAATCTCCGATTTCTTGCTTCGAGCTGCTCTAATCTCTATTCTTCGCTGGTTCGCCAATCTTCGTTGTCAACTCCGACTCCGACAATTCCCAATCTCCAATCTTTGATTTCTCATTTCGAGCCGCTCTGATATCTATTCTTTGCCAGCTCGCCAATCTTTGCTAACGACTACAACTCTGATAGTTCTCAATCTCAAATCTTCGCTCCAATTGAATCTCTACTCCGTCGTTGTGATCTCCGATTGCCGCAGCCTTACTTAGGACTTTCAACACAAATGAAGGAGGCTAGTCCTTAGGGATGTCCAAGGATACCCGTTGCCACCAAGTCTCAACTGCTCTGTTTCATAATTTGTTTTGTTGAGAGTCGTATTGGTGTTTGGTGAATTTCTCAATTGGTTTAGGTTTTCAGTTTCCTTTGCCGCACAAACTTATTTTATTTTTTTGCTTTTCACTTTTCATTTGCCAAACAAAGCATATTCATTTACATTTTTCACTTTTGTTAAGACACTTTTACAATTTCATTAAGACATTTTGCCTTATTTTTTAAAAATTTTTAAATTTAAAAATAACAAATTTTCTACATTTTTAAATATTTATTTAGACTATATTTTTTTTATTATTTGTATACTACTCTAGACATTCAGACACTTTTTCACATTTATTCAGATATTTTTTATTGTTTCAAATAGTTATTTTTAAAGCGAATAAATTATTTATATATTGGCTTAGACATTTTAAAATATTTATTTAGACAACTTTTGATATACAGTTAGACATTTTCTCATTGTTCTGGATATTTCTTACTTTCTAATAATAATAAACTGTTTCTAAATTAATTCAAACATTTTTAATATTATTTTCAGACACATTTGCTTATTACTTTAAATACTTTTACTTATCATTTTGATAAAGAACAAATAGTTTGTATGCTAAATATTTTGCATATTATTTCAGACGTTTATACGTATTTGTTCACGCACTTTCTCTAATTTCTTTAAACACCTTGCACATTTGTCTTTAACACTTATGCAGACGTGAGAAATGACAGAAGATCTGGTAGTGATGGTAGCAGTGATAGGATTGAGAGTGGGATTTCTAAAGGGAGAGAGAGAGTTGTGGTGAAGTTGTGGTGAGGAATAATTTTGCCTTTTTTTTTTTTATAGAATTGACTTATATATAAAAAATTAAAAGTGGGTTAGTATATCTAATTAGGAATAGGTGCATAGTATAATAATTAATGATATGCTGCTCCTTTTGTTCTACTATATTTATGGCTTTTGAAAATTTATTGCACTCAAATTTTAAATTATGTTATCATATTAATACATTTAAATTTACTGATATTTACGCTTATTCTCATATGGGTAACGGGTATGTTTTTTCTAACATGAAAATATCAATAGGAGAAACAACAATGTATTAATCCAAAATAACAATATTTTTTGTCTTTCTCCTACTACCTCATGAAATACAATGATATAGTTTCAACAAGTTCCCTATTCGACAGAAAAGTGGTTGCTCAAACCTATTAATTAAACTGAATTACATCAGATGCTTTCAGACATTTTTCGCCAATTATTAACATCACTTATACTCATGACATGAAAGAAAAAGCATTCGTGAAAATAGTCATAAAAAATGTTATTTACCAAACATAATAGAGGAAAAAACACAACGATTTATTGGGCCACATTCGTTTATGTGATTTCCATTTTCTATTGTAGTATCTGTATAAAAATTTGTCAAAAATGTCGGTTAATCTTTGTCCCATGGACGTATTGTTTTTTAAGAAATAGATAGTATAATTTAAATGGAGGGTGATAAGAAAAAAGTACTTCTAAGGATTAATATCACAAATTTTACAATTGTAACAAATATTGTATTATATCTTTGAGTCTAGATGATATGTTTTGATAGTTCTACTTCAATATTTTTATTTTAAAATTTATTATTTTATTTTTTTTCGGTGTATAATATTATTGTAATTTAACTAAGTGCAACCACTGGAGAAAATTTATAAACAACAAAAGAAGAAAGAAAGCAATATTATTCAAATGTTCAAACTATGAAACAATATTGGACAACTCAGATATAAACCACATGGAAAGAACATTTGTCAATTTATTATGAATTTTTGTGTTAAATAAATCCTAACAATAAAATATAGCCCATATATATCTCTGCCAATTAGTAGGATCTAAACTTTAGTATGCCATTGGACTTTTCACTACGTAATCCCACTTCAAACCAACAAAAACGAAAGCTTAAATGAACATCCAAGAATAAAATATAAAAATCGGGACTATACTTAAGATGAAAGTAAATAAATAATAGTGATCGAAAATAATAATAATCACAGGAAAGGCGACAACCTAGTACCATTGCAATAACTATCGACAAAACCTAAGAACCCCCAAATGGTCTTCCTATCTCTGATTTGGTCTCCTAGGGCTTGGATTACATAAATTTCCAACCAAATCTAACACTTACACCGAATGTCACATTTTCCCATAATTGTTTAGTGGGTTAATTGCAATTTGCCCATGAAATCTTACTTTTCTTCTCTTGCTTAAAAATATACACTTCCCCTCTAAACTGAAGGGAAAACGATTGTTTTGCATCTAGATAAATGAAAACTTAATAATTTAAATTCTTAAACAATTAAGGGATTATTATTAAATAATTTAAATTTAAAGAGACACATATATTGTAAAAATTAAATAAAAAATTTAAAAAGTTAATGTCAGAAAATGTAAAAAGAAATGCCATATCTAGGAGGCAAAATATGGATTTCTAAAATAGGAATGCAGGGTGTAATTCTACATACACCTTAACAAAGCAAATTGTAATTACCTTCCCATTTTTTAGGACTTCGAATTTACCTAAAAGTGCCCAAAAAATTTTAATTTTACAAATAATTTCCCAAAATTACTATAAGACCCTCATAACAACCAATATAGTGAGTAAATTAAATTAATTTATAATCTAACCTTAAAGTGACCATATTAAATCCTAAAAAAATAAAGTCTAAAATAACAATGTAACTTAAATGGACTTAACCAAATCAATTATTTAGACACCTAAATACCCAATTGACCTCATTTAACTAATTCTATCTATTCAATTAAAAAATAGCCTAAATTATTAAAAAAGTTTATCTACGACCAAATTGGCCTAATTAATGCACCAGAAATAATGTTCGATATAAGCCCTATTCGGCTATAGTTAACATAAACTAGTTTTCAAGTTTTGAGGTGGGCCGACTGAGCTGGCAGGTTTGACCAAGTTATTATTTCCCAAAAAACCCTCAAGTTTTCTCTTTTTTACATAATTTAGGTGAGCTAGTGAGAAAGTTAATCCCACGTGTGTGTCTAGCTGTTCTTTTCCCAACCTAACAACTCTCCCAACTCGAAGCACAAGGTCAACTATTGTCGATCTCTGCTCACCCTCACTCCATGTGTCACCTACGTTCGTCCACAGGGAAGGTGAGTTCAGTTTCCCATTTTTTCCTTTACCATGTAATTGGTTTGGTTGTTGTGATTCACTTACTTCGTTTGGGTCAACATTGTTAATATCAGAAGGTGTGGCGGAACAGGGTCCCAAGGCCTTGAATTTACTACTACTGGTAGGCTCTTAGGAAACTATGATCTCATTTTGTTACAATTAGCTAGTTATTACTCGTGAAGTATCTTAAATCATTATAAATAGTTACTTAGCCTACCATACATAAGAAATATGCATGCATTGTCCTGGCTATGCGATAGCAAGAAATTAAAAATATAAAGAAAAATATGGCACATTAGTTCATAAAATATAAGTGAAAACAAGCCAAGACATAAAAACTTTAGTGTTATACATAACAACTATGTGCATACATCTCAATCTTATATGCACCCAAATGTAACCCTAGTGTTATACACACCAATAGACACTAGTAGAGGTAATCTCTTTGTATGAAAATACCATACATTTAAAAGAAGCAACTTATATCTACTAAGATCTATCTTTAGCTCTTCACCTAAGCAAACTAGCTTTGAGTGATTAGCCACACTTTCGTTGCATTCACTTAGCTTCAAATGCAAACACTTTGGTCAATACTAGCTTATGCCACAAGTAACTTAAAAACGTAAGGTTTCCTACTTAGAGAGTACTTTCAAACCAATAAAACTTAGCCTTAACAGTCACCCCTTATCAATTGTTAAGCCTAACTAGTCAACTTGGTACCTGCACAACACTTAAGAGGTGAATACTCTAAAGTACTCAGTAAGGGATTTGGTACCTACAGGAGGAAACAAATGCAAGCATGCAAAGCACAACAAGCATATATATAAGGCATACAGAACAAACAAGCAGCCAACAATACAACCAAAAACAAGAATAAGAAGAACAAACAATGCAAATAATGGATTGATGGATGGATGGATGAATGAGTGAAACATGCACATGCAAATGCATTTAGGACTTCCTTACACCTATAGATGCTAGACTTGCTGTGAGCTTTTATAGCTGAGGTACTTCGATACTAGCCCTCATATCCTATGCTAGCACTTAACCAACCCCAGGAAGTCTTCTTACGAGTGCCTTGGAGTAAGTCATCACTTACTCAACCCTGGCCCGCCTTCGACGAGTTACTTAAAGTAAGTCATCGCTAACTTTTTCCTTACTTGTCTTTTCCCTTAACTTATTGTACAAGGTAGCTGCCTTACGTGGTTCAACTTACTAAGCTACTTAAGCTTAGCTTATGGCTCTTTAGTGGCTTACTTATTAAATTACAAGGTTTGATTGGGATCATCTTGGGTTTCTTTTTCATTGCCTGAAGGTTTATGACCTCCCACTTAGGCTAACAAGGAATCTAAAACCCATTTTAATCCCCTTAGTGCTCCCTTAGCAACTTAAGCACTTTAACCCCCTTAGCCACCATTACTTACCCTAGTTTAACCACACCACATAGCTACCACCTAAATAATGCATAATTCCCAACTTAAGAATGAGTCCTAGACCTAACCGAGGCTATGGAACATCTTAAAATGGCCTAAAGATGATAACCGAGAGATTGAGATGTTCTTAAAATGCCCTGAGCTTAAGGGACTTGTGCCTTGGCGATGTGTCACCAAATGCATCAGTTCTTAGGTTTCCTAGCAAGTCGTTGGCGACGCATCGCTATTAAGCGTCACCGCGAAGATGTGTCGCCTTCTAGCATTGTGCGACAGCGTGCTATCTTGCACGAAACTTGCTCAATCTTTGAATCCCCAAAGCCAATTCACATGGGTCTTATTTCTACTTTATTCCTACATGTAATACAACATTTCTATGCATTATTTGAACTAAATTAACTTAAATCCCTTACCTCAAATCATCCTTAAAGCAAGAAACAAGCAACAAGCAACAAGCACACTTGAGTTCCATGGAGTTCCTTTGAGCTCTAAGCTTAAATTCAACCAAAATGGACATCAAGGGCATGAAATTAAGACCATTTTTAACCATCTAACAAGATTAGAATTAACCCACAAGGATCAAAGGCACTTACCTTTGGGTTTGAACCAAAAACTTGCAAGAACAACTCCAAATGCACCAATTCCACAAAAAATGAACAAGGGCTTGTTGGAATGGCTTTGAGACCTTTAAATTTCATGGAATTTTGGGCGATTTGGGAGGTTTGAAGATGGATAGCTATGGAGAGAGGAGAGCTATGAAAATGGTGGATGGGGGAGATGATGAATAGTGTCATTCTCCTTCCATTATATAGTCAACTACTCCACTTAACCCAATTCTCCTCTACTTGACACTTTGACCTTCAAACTTAACTTTGATTCACTTAGGCCATTTAAAATCTTTTGACACCATCACTCCTTGGTCCTATTAAAAGGTTAAAAGGTTTTTCTTACCCAAACACTTTGCTTTTAAGTCATTTAAGCTATTATAAGACACAATAGCCCAATTTCTCATTTAGTGCATTTTTCACACTTAACTTTCACTTTTGGTTCAAATGGCTAGAAATACTTATGGTCTTAACTTATTTACGTTAAAACACTTCCATGAACCTAATTTCACTAAAATTATGGTCATGCCACTAAATTGGTTTAAAATTACCATTTTACCCTTTTTATCCTTTGGGTGCCAATTACACTTTGGAACTCAACTTAACCTTACTTAGCTTGCTTTCCTTGCTTAATAAAACTTATTTGAGGAAAATAACTTGGGATTTACTTACCTCAATATTCAAGCTTAGGGAAGTACTTGGAGAGCCTTTACAGACAATTTGTAAAGGTCCCATCTTCCAACCACTGTATTGTGCCAGACTAGTCGATAACTGTTGCTNACACTTAACTTTCACTTTTGGTTCAAATGGCTAGAAATACTTATGGTCTTAACTTATTTACGTTAAAACACTTCCATGAACCTAATTTCACTAAAATTATGGTCATGCCACTAAATTGGTTTAAAATTACCATTTTACCCTTTTTATCCTTTGGGTGCCAATTACACTTTGAAACTCAACTTAACCTTACTTAGCTTGCTTTCCTTGCTTAATAAAACTTATTTGAGGAAAATAACTTGGGATTTACTTACCTCAATATTCAAGCTTAGGGAAGTACTTGGAGAGCCTTTACAGACAATTTGTAAAGGTCCCATCTTCCAACCACTGTATTGTGCCAGACTAGTCGATAACTGTTGTCTTCCAGTTGTTCATTGGCCATGACCATTTCTGATAAATAGTAGGTGACCGTATGTGTTAATCCTCACCCCTATCCCATAAATTATGTTTTCCTTACTGTTCATGGTGTCTTCATCAGCTGACGATGACGCACTGAATTTTGATACTGCTCCCCTAAAAAATGTAATTACTGGCATTTTTGTGTGGGCATTTGTTTTCGCATGAACACGTTAAGGCATTGTTTTGTTGCACATGTGAAGTTGTGCGTTATTGTGTATTTACCAAGTAGCCCGATGATGAAGACCTATCATTTGTCCAGTAGAACGACATTTTGCCTTTGAGTAGCACTCTATTTACAAATTGATTTATTCCTTTTGTTAGGTATATTCATGTTCAGACAAAATCATTCTCATAATCTAACCATTTTGTTATCAGAACATGGATCAATGTCAGACGAAGTATTTTTTTTGTTTGATCCGAATTGGGATGATGCCATTATTCTTTACATTATGTGTCACACATAAGGATGACTAATGTGGATAGAGTAGTTTGTGAATTATGCAATGAAGGTGTATAACCGAGGCCAATATAATAGGGAGATGCTTACCGAAGTTGGGTGGAAGATGGTTCGTTATCGGATACATGAAGCTTCTAATTACCCATAGACCATAGTCCATTTCAAGAACTTGTGGAACCATCTTACTAGCCAATACAAGCACCTTCTCCAGGCCATGGGTCCATCAACCAAATGGAGGTACGACCGAAGATCGATGAAAGCCATTGCATCGGATGCTGGGTGGGCATGTAGACTTGAGGTAATTGTAATCTGGTTGTACATTGCTGATTTGGCTAGCATTGTTAATGCTATATCATATGATTTACGACCCACTATATAACCCGTGTTTGTATATTCATTTTTTTCATTTTTCTGATTATGTTTTAACTATCACATTTTCTTGGCCACCTTTTCTGTTACTAAATGCATTTTGTATAGTATCAGGTTCATCCAAAGTTGGTTGTTCTTAAAGATTCAAAAGCGCCTAATATGGAGTATTGTGCTGCTTTGTTATTTGGCAATGCGCCTTATCTGCCGCCACTTGTCAACCAACATTTGTTTATATCTGTTTCACGAGCTGATACGGAAGTTATTGATGTGCCATCTAATTCAACCGACCTTGCTTCAGTGTAGCCAGCTACATACGCCTCATCTGGAGGTTGGGGTCGACATAAGGTTCAACGTGCTACCCCACCTTCCCCTGCTATGGAGACACAGTGCTCGGGCAACAACCTTCCACTGACCACACCACGAATGATGTGTCGATGCATAGACATTGTCTGACATGCCCCCAGCATTGTGGAGGGTGATGTTTTCTGGATCAACACGACATCTTTCCTTATCTAGAATGAGGCTGCTTAAGACATGCTAATGAATATGACAGATAATGATGAAGCTTACTTTGTTTGGCTTCACCACAAGGTGGTTAAGTTCATTAATCAATAGCCTTGCACCTTACCTAAACCATATGCTATGTTAATGTTATGGTATCGGTAAGCACCTACTTTCAATTAGGATTAGCTTTGGGGTTGCAAGTACTAGTCCTATTTTGTTGTTGTACATAGAAACCTGTTGTAGGATGGGCCCTAGGGGATGGCTTATAACTCTAACTAAAGTCCATCCTTATTTTGTGGTTGCATAGGCTTATTTGCTATATTCTATGGTTTAAGGTGTATGATAATTACTTTATGGTGCTTACATAGTGTATGGTTCATGATAAATGTTTGCCCATACCAAAATGTTTACAATGTGAAATGTACTTGCTTATGGGGATGACATAAAAATGTTGTGATAAGGATGGTTTAGGGTTTAATTGGACGTACTTGTCTTTTATAAATGTTTTGGACATCCAGTAATGGGACATAGTCTACAATTGATGAATAAGTATGAGGCCATACTTATGTCATACATGTGGCCATTCTATTGTTTATGGCCACCTATTCTATAACCAACCTGGTTTGATAAAACACTTGCAATGTGGTCCCTAACAGATGCTATATTAGATGTTTCTAAAAGTAATGTTTCATCATCCACGACTGCATCTGGCCCTTCAAAAGTATGTCGGTAGTACTTGGATCTTTGAAATGACAAAATATCCTTATCTTGGTGGTCACAATAACGTACATAGTTGTGTAAGGCATAACAAGCAATGACAATATTTGATTGCAATTCTGGCTTGAAGTGCCCCATCCCTAATAGTATCTTCCACTTCATCTTAATCACACCAATTACTCACTTTACCACATTCCGCAACAATGCATGACAATAATTGAATATTTCTTTCTCACTGCTTGGTCTCTTACCAATGAAATCATTATGGTGATAATGCACACCCCTATATGGCACAAGAAAACTCTCTATGTTGGCATACCCATAATCTACTAAGTAATAACATCCTATAGTAAAAAATATATATAATGTTACATGCAACATTGAATAATGGGCATTATGTGATGGTGCAACTGTGGAAACATACTTGGCAGTGGGTTTGGAAAAGAAGACCTTGGTTGTTCATGACAAACCCGAAGAACATAACTGTCGTGTGCTAATCCTAAGGTCCCTACATAGACGTAAGTATACATCATGTTAAAGTCACAAGTAACCAAATGATGTTGCATCGGTTGACCTAACCAGCCACGATAGAATTCCCTTTTAATGCTTGGGAAGATCCTGTTTACATGAGTCCTATTAATTGCCCCAACCGTATCGGAGAAGGCCCCACCCCAACTACTTGCCACATGTGGATGCACATCAATATCCCACCCTTTGCTAGGTCGTATAATAGCGGCACCAAGAGAAATGATCAAAGCGAGGATTTGACGAAACCATCTACAAATTGTGTCAGTTGAGTGTAGGAACACTTGCGTAACATCATGATATTTGAAACCCTAAGCGCAAACCGTAAGAAACATTGCTAGACTCTCATAACTAGAAACTCGATGGGAGCTCCGGAGATGGTGTCGATTAATCAAATTCGAATGAAGTTGCCAAAAACATTGGATTAACATGCAAAACCTTTCATAAAATTCGCGTTCATTATGTCCCAGGTGACACAAGTATTGAGTCCTCGTGAAAAAGGGCTCCCTATGTTGGGGACCATTAGCTGATCCTGCATCACCTGTATACCAAGCAACCCCAGCTGCAAGCTGGATGAGGTAATGGTGTCATGCCTCATCGAGATTGATGTGATCGTCCGTTTGAAGTCCTCCTATCGGAGAATTAAGGGGTGAGTCAGGTGGAACATCCCATGGAATGTCTAAATCCAAGCGCCAGCCCTAGTGGTGAGGACATTTGCATGAATACACCAAAATTGTTTTAGACCATGGGGAAAAGTGAAGGTGTACCAAGATGCCAAACATGGTAGGTTCATTTCCTAATACTTGGCCTAGGCCAAGGAAATAAAGAGAAACACTATGGAGGACTTGTGAAGGCAAAGCCTAGTGGTGTTTGTGCTACTTTGAGGACTTTCGAGTTCTAAATGCACAAAGAAAATGGCCATGGGAAGATTGAAAGAAAATAAAGTGGGAGGACTAAAATGCACACTTAAACTAGTGGTACTGATGAAAACTACAAACTATGAATGGAAGTTTTCGGCCATGCAAAGTTGTAAGGGGACTAGTGGGATACTAGGCCAATTTTTGGTAAATTTTAGTAATGACTAGTCAAATCATGTTCCCCACTAAGAAATTAAGGCATCATTGCCTTGGTTTGCCTAATTAGTACTTGTGCAAGTACTTGACCGGAATATACATGGGATTAATGGTCATTTTGGATTCTTTTGATTTGTGCTTGACAATGTGAGCCATGAAGTGATGTTAGTGCCGAAATGTAATTATGTTTTAAGGCTAAAACGAAGTAATGAAGCCATGGAGGGTTAAATGAGCCATGCAAGATTGGTGAGGCCGAAAGCTAGCTTTATACCACTTTTGTTACATGTGTCCTATTACCGAAAACGCATGGTTCCACTTAAACCATTTGCCTTCATTTCAGGCTTACTTCTCTAAGACCGAAAGCTAGCCTTTGTTGTGTTCTTGAGCTTCCACTAAAAAGGGTTTTGGATTAAAGCACAAGGGAGGCAAATTGGAGCTTGAGTGAAGGATTCAAGCTTGGAGTCTTTGTTTTTGGCACTAGGCAACTCAAGATTGAGCTTGATTTGAAGAAACAATGAAGGCTGAGACTTTTCAAGCTTGAGATTGAGGTAACTCTTTGTGTTTTCCTTGAATACATGGTATAGATTCCATGAACAAGGGGTATTGATGCCTAATTGGTAATGTGTTAGGCCATTTTGTTGAGGAGCATTTCGGTTTGGATGTTGAGCATAAACCGAGAGGAACTAAAGCTTGGAATTGAGGTAGGGTTCACTAAACTACTTGATTGCTTGGTAATATGCCATGATTCAAGTGTTAAAGTGGCTAAGTGATGGTTAATTATGCTAAATGACCTTAGTTACTTGATGGGCTATTGTGATGATACGGTTGTGATTGTTGATTAGCTAATTGACTATGGGCATGTGCTAGAAATCCTAGTGAATTAGGCCAATTTACTAGGCATTTCGGAGCTCTAGTGGATGTGGACTTTATGGTGAAGTTTTGTGTGCAATGGTGCACAAGGGCACATGCTATGGGTTTGGCCGAATGGTCAATGTAGTGTGTGCGTGTGTTCATTGTGTGCTTGAATGATTCTTTGTGCTTGCTAACCCATTACTTGGATATTCTTGCTTATATGCCTCGAATATGTTAGTATGTATATATATACTTTGTGGTTTTGGTGTTTTTGTGTTTTACTTTTGCAGGACCTTATGATCATATGGAGGTTAAGTTTGAGTTATACACTCGGCTTAACTAAATAAACTCTTTAATGAGTTGGTATTGGTAGTGAACTCTACTGAATATTGTACTTATTGCCCATAATCTTGTTTTTCAAGAAAGGATATTCAGCCTGAGTTAGTGTAGCTTGAGCTGCTAGTGTGTTGTGCTAGCTTTGCTTGTGTACTAAGGTATGTGCCAATGTGTGCTTGGCTTTGTTAACTTAATACATTACAAGTTTTTTTTTTTTTAAGTTGGCTGAGACTTATGACTTAAGTTATGCAGGCTTGTAGTGTGGGACTTGTTTGGGTGGGCTGCAATGGATATGTGGACAATTGCTCTGATAATAGTTTTCACCTTTATGACCATGAACATGACCATAGGAATTGTGCTGCAGTGTGTCCTGCTTTATGGCATACTTAAGGTGTTGTTTGGAGAGTGATGGTCTCGGTTGTAAACATAATTTGGTGAACCTAAACTCTAGTGAATCTTGGCATATAGCCATGTTTTGTATATTCTGTAGGCTACCTTTTGTTGTGTATATGTATGTGTAGTCTCGAGTATGTTTAGGTTTAAGGTACTTGGAGTACCTTGGGGTGCCAAATTATGTTTGTGAGCTTGGTTTTGGACATGTAAATGTTGAATGTTTATGGGCCAGTGGATGGCATGTTTATATGAATGGGAGTTATGTTTTATGTTGTGAACCTCTCATTTATTTGTTCATGGCCGAATGTACATGTGCACTCAAACATGAGTTTTCAAATTAAATGATACCTTGGGCTTCTTGGTTGCCATTCTAAAAATAGCACACTCGATTGCACACATCCTAAACACTTAACTTCATTGAGTGTTTGCCTTGCTTGTAATGCAAGTTACCTATTACAGCCTTGCTTGTCTTGCAAGTTAATATTTTTGGGCCTTACTCCTGCTGTAAGGAACTAATTGGGTTTTACTCATAAGCCTCCTGGGCCACCTCCCAGGCTAAATACCTTAAGAAAATAAGACTTAAGGTTATATACTTTTGGTTGGCCGAATTAAAAGCTGCTAATAACACTCCAGAAAAAGCTTAGTTGGTATCTTTAACTAAGGTATGGGAGAGTGTAGTATAGAGTGAATGGGCCAAGGCCTGTGTGAGGTGTGACAAAACATACATGCACTTGTGAAGAACAAAACTGCACACTTTAACAACAAACATGCACAATAAGAATTGTGCCACGTAAGTTTCACGATACTCAAAATAGGAAGATAGAGGTAACACAATCCTCAACTACAAACAACAACACAAACCCCTAAACCAAGTTTAACTCTCAATACCAACAATGAAACAGGATAACTTTAACCCACATAGAGTAATAATACAAGAATGACATCACATCCCTGAAACTCCCTTGAAGAAACCTGCCTCTTTCGCACATCCAATCTCAACCTCCAACTAAGCCAAATGGATGTCAGGTGTCACATAGCCATACATGAAGCACCTCTTCAAAGCAGAGTCCCGGGTAAGCAACATAGAAGCTGCAATCTAAGTATGATCCCCAACTATAATACCAAGAAGGTCAGAAATAATGGCCATGACAGACCCAATGGAAGTGTCAACACGTTGAGTGGTAGAGACGCTAGATATCTCATTAAGGCGGTATTGACTGGTATGTAGAATATTTAACATTTGATGTGTGTCCTCGAGATCTTTGCCACAAGAGGTTCAAGCCTTTTTCCCACTACTAGAACCTTCCGCATCAATGATAGCGTATCCAGACATTCCCTCTAGCAGACGAAAAGAAGCACTATTACCGCAACTTCGCGTGAGTGGCGATGATGAGTTAGAACGTTGAAGGCGAGGAGTGGATAGGTCAACCAAAGGAAGGGTGCCCCGATTATCAATAGGGGTGCTCTCATCCGTAACATCAGTAGGGATGTCTGGAGGAGGTGCGTAGGAACCATCAACCATAGTGGATGTCTTGACTCCGAACCCTCGAAACTCATGATGTTCCCTTGTATGAATAACACCAAAAAGCAGCCTCTGCTCGCCTAAACCAACAGTTGGAGTTTCATGACATACAGAGTTGACGTCTCCATCATTCAGGGGTTGGGATGACCGACCATATGCTGAGAAATCTTTACATTGTCCAAACATGCAACATAAGTCCTCCCAATTCGACATCTTCATGTGGTGAAGTGTCGCAACATCGTGTGACACCTACAGGAACATGAGAGAAAACTTCTTTCAATTTAATACCCAAAACAATGCACATCCCAACATATGAAAACAACGTCTGTTGGCCTTAACGAAGACCTTGCAATATCCAAATGAATCATAATACCTGAATCCGACTCACCCACCATTCCTCGTCAGCTGAAATGGTGCCACTCATAAGGTCCCAACCGAGGCCAGTTATGGAGCCAAGTAACTGCTTCCAATGCCACCATTGAATCTTAAAAGATCATAATTTGTTTTTTATTTGATCCATAATGATTGCCTTTCGGTCTCAATCCAGAATTGGTGAAGAATAATTCGCCAACTAGCCTTGGTTGGATTTCAACCATCAATATGTCTCAGACTAACAACATGTGAAACTATTCAACAGAACACAATAATGGTCGTGTGATCCCATTTTTCCCTACCATGACGGGATTCAGATTGTGCCACTGGTAAAGAAAAAAGTTGAGGAGTTTGGCTGTCTGACATGGTAGAACCTGGCCCAAAGTGCAAAAAACCCCTCACATTTCTCACATGTTTTACACCAATCATACACGGCTTATATTAACTGTGAACAGAGCATGAGAAGGAAAAAAAAATCAAGCCAACAAATGCATCAAGTTGCTCAATTCGGTTCTTGAAGGGAAAAGCTTCTGGACTAACATATACACAATAAAGAGCCAAACACAAATGGGATGTCTTCATAGCAAATATGGAGGTAGCAACGCACAAACAAATTGAAACATTTAAAGACATTTGAAAATGGTGAATCCTCACCTAAAACCACAAAAGAATAGTGTACTCGGACCAATTACCGGCCACCGGTGATGGAACTCAAGTTTTGAACAAATGGACGAGCAATGCAGGTAACAACGTACTGGGAGCTCCGTTAACAACTCAAATTGGCTTTCTCATCCCTCCCGAATTTGATCTCCACCTTAAAGCACCTTCAAAATGCTAACCAACAAATGCTACAGCCGATAACAGAGAATGCGGTGCCCCACATCCACTAATCGGTGCCCATTGGATGTGCCCCAAATCATGACTGATGCCTGAACAGCTCTCCCCTCTCCTCAACCTGTGAAGTGTTACTCTCCATTTCCCAAACTAACACAAATCGCCAAATGTGGCTGAACTTTTACCGATCAGTAAAGCCGTGTACATACCATCTAGTATTTATGGTAATTTTCTCCAACTTTATCGCCTCTTAACTTAAAACCTTGTGACTATAATGTGGGTCAGTCCCAAAAATGTATTAACACGAAACTGTGCTCACAAAACGATCTATGCCTATAGTTAGTGCCAGATAAACTTGCTATGATTAATATGTGTTTACTTATTCAAGAAGATATATGCTTTTTGCTATAGTTTTTACAATTCAAACATATAACATAAAGAAAAACATAAATCAAAAGTAGAATTCATAGAGATTTATCACTTAGATGATCAAATTTTCAAAAGCAGATATTCTTCTTTGGTTTTTAATTATGTTGAATTTCGAACAAGTAGATAACAAATTTTCAAACAAACAAATATTAGGGCGAATGAACACTATAACGCATTTGCCTGTATTGCGGAAAAATTTAATTTTGAATATAATTAAAAGGGAAAAATATGAGCCTTTTATATGAAATTGGTAGTCTTAAGGATTATAGTTTCTGAAGATAATTTTAAAATTTTTTTGTATAATTAATATAAAAATCAAGTTAAATTTTAATGAAAAGTAAAAGAGTCAATTAAATTGAGAGGATGGATTACTATATATTAAAGTAATATTAATGAATAAAATTTTTCAAAACAAACTATACAACACAAAATTTCTAATGCATGCGGAGAAGACTCCCAGCCCTGTCTTTCCGCCTCAAAAGCTTCAAACAAAAGATGAGAGCCTCCTCAGAGAACATTTGTTTCAGCAGACCCACGGACCAAGACCGAGAATGGGGAAGGATTCGAGCAACGATCAGGTTGCCTCAATGAAGGAAGCCTTCAACCTCTTCGACACGGACGGCGATGGCAAGATCGCGCCGTCGGAGCTGGGGATCTTAATGCGCTCTCTGGGGGGAAACCCGACCCAGGCCCAACTGAAGGCCATAATTGCCGACGAGAAGCTCACTGCGCCGTTCGATTTCCCTAGGTTTCAGGACATTATGGGTAAGCACTTGAAGGTGGAGCCCTTCGATCGCCAGCTCCTCGAGGCCTTCAAGGTGATTGACAAAGAGGGTACGGGCTGCGTGGCCGTCTCAGAGCTCAAACACATTCTGACGAGCATCGGGGAGAAGCTGGAGCCGTCCGAGTTTGATGAATGGATCCGCGAAATCGACGTCGGCTCGGATGGGAAGATCCGGTATGAAGATTTCATCGCTAAGATGGTTGCCAAGTGAAAGACCACTTTTTTTTTTCTTGTCGATATATAACCCGTTTTCTCCATTTCTCTATCTTTTTTCTTTTTTTTTTTTAAGTGCAATGTTGAGATTGTGTTCTTATTTGGAACAAAATTGCTCTGCCCCCATTTTCCCTGTTAATAAATTGTCCAACATTAATCACAAACATACGTCTTCAATAAAAATAAAAATAGAAAAAAAAATTACAAATGCTTGTCCAAAATGAAATTCTCATTAGATATCTTCCTACTCTTCTATCAAATGAGGGCACAAAGGACAACGAACTCTTGTTCTGTTAAACTTATCTAGTGACCAGAAACATAGTTCACTGAGATCTCAGTACAAAATAAACAAAGACCATATTTTGAATACATTTATATTTGGAAGAACTATGATATGCATTTGTTGACCAAGTTCCATGCTTATTGTTACAAGTACAGATATTGACAATAAGTGTTAGAGATGTTGCCTGGGATCACTTATCGAAATTAGGGTGATCCCACTCTCAATTCATTGGCTAAGTCAAGGCCCGTAATACTTTAAAAGCTTCATGCCATTAATTCTTTAACCAAAAAAAAAAAAAGAGTCATGCATGCTTAACTTTGGTTACAAGATAGTAATAAACATTCAACAAAATAATAGCTAGCCGAGGCATTAGGCATTTGTAAAGAGGTGAAACCAATAACCAAAGTCAATAAAAAAATAAAGTATCTTAACTTCAAGCAAAGACCAATATACATCTTAACTTCAAGCAAAGACCAATGTACAACAATTAACACTATTGTGCATCTAAAGGCAACCAATGTGTTATACACACTTGAAAGTCTTCTATAAACACTTGGCATTACTATAAGGCATAGCTTAGTACACTGGGGTATAAACTACCAACTATCTGAGATCAATAACTAAACTCTAACCTGAGCTAACTCATCAAGTGATGAAGAGCACCTTGTTTTCCATGTGCCCCTTTCTTAACAACTAACTATTAAGGCCATGAAGAAACTTAGTTAGTACATAATAACAACTGACTAGCATCTTAGAATCATGCATAGATTCAAAGAAGCATATACCTGTAACAAACCAAAACTTAACACCTAACAACTTCTTGGTATTGTGCTCACAAATAAATGTAACTACACAACATGAAGTCAGAGAGTCAAAATATTGTGATTCTCAATATAAGGGATTCCCTAACTTGTAAGAAAATCTTAGGACAAGTATATAAGCTAAATATATACAACTTATAATGAGCTCAATGCATTCGGAGGTCTTATTTAATGGTCACTAGAAAAGATTCTATGGCAGGAATCTATCCTTAACTTAGTCTCACTTCTACATAAGTGTCACTTAGATTTAGTGCCTCAACTTTCCAAGCACAATAGCTTAGCTAGGGTTCTTTTAAGGTTCAAGACTTGCTTTAGACATTTAGCACCCACACACTTACTTAAGGACCCTTTAGCTCACTTGAACCTTAAGCCTTTTTCTTGTCCATTTCTTTCTCCCTTAATGAATGCATTTAAACAACTTATGAGTGGGTTTGAGACTTTAAACAAACTTCTAAATGTCTTAGACTAGGCCTAGGATCAATTCCGTAACAATGGGCTTCCACTTGAACCAAAAGCCCTTGGGTGATATGCCACCATAGCCCCATGCTGCGGCACAAGCGACCATTTGGAGCTATTTCTTGGGGGTGTCTTTGGCACTTCAGTGTTGAGGCTGGTGCCATGGCGCTAGGGGTTCTCTTGCACTTTGGGTTCCTTTGTCACAGGTGCCCTCTCTTGCCCTTAATCACTTTGTAAGGCCAATTCAACCCTGTCTCAAACCAATCCAACATTTAAATGAAAGAATATGATGTAATGCATCTATTTAGACATACGTTGAACTTAAAATCTCTTATCTATTGATGGATCACAAGCCTAGAATATTAATGCACATACACAAGACATCTTTGAGCTTCAATATAGCAATTTGATATCTTAGCATAGCAATGTGATCACTAAGCAACAAGAACACGTAATTGATGCTCAATTTGTGCTAAGAAACACTAAGGTAAGACCAAATTAACTAACCCTTCTGAGACACTAACTTTGAACTTCATCGAACCCTCTTGGCCTTACTTTTATAAAGTTACTATTTTACCCCTCTTTGCCCTACTTTACTCAAATGATATCCTCTTTTTGCTACATAAACCTACTTAGACCATACTTGACATGCAAATAATGTTCTTAAGCATAGAAAATTAGATTTAAACTCACTTATCTTAATTAGTGTTTCAACCTTAGGTCTTCAATAAGGAAAACCAAAAATGTACGTAATGGAGTTGAGAGGGAATGAAATGCTCATTTTAACTACCTAGCTTGAACGCGTCATACCTAATCCACAACAGACTGCACCGTCGCAGCGGATTGAGAGGAAGGTTTTTTTACACAAGCAAAAAAAATATAGCCAATAGATCTAAGTCAGTTAGTAAGGTCTAAATTTTAATATGCATCTAGACTCTTTTCTACGTAATACCCACATCAAACCAATAAAAATAAAAATTTAAACGACCAATGAAGAATCAAATATAAAAATTGGGATTACACTTAAAATGAAAATAAACAAACAACAGTGATTGAAAACAACAACAATAAGAAAAAAAGAGACAACCTCATACCATTTCAATAGTTATCAGTAAAACTTACGAACCGTCAAATAATCTCCTATCTCTAATTTAGCCCCCTAAGATTACAAAAATGTCTAGTTGAATCTAACACTTAAAGAAAATGTCATATTTTCTCACTTATTAAAATTTTCCCCTGAAATTATACTTTTCTTCTATTCCTTTAAAAATATACCCTTGTGCCCTCTAGATTGAAAGAAACAAGACTGTTTTGCATTTAGATAAATGAAAAATTAATAATTTAAATTTTTAAATAATTATGGAACTATTATTAAACAATTTAAATTTACTAAGAGACATACATTGTAAAAATTAAATAAAAATTTGAAAAGTTAATAACAGACAATGTAAAAAGAAATGTCATATCTAGGTGACAAAATGTAGATTTCTGAAATATTTATGAAATATGAAGGTAACGTGCAATTCTACATAAACGTCAATAAGGCAAATTGTAATTACCTATTTTAGGAACTTCAGATTCACCCCAAAGTCCAAGAAGTTTTAGTTTTACCCATAATTTCCCAAAATGACTAGAAGACCATCATAACAACCAATTTAGTAACTAAATTAAATTAATTTCTCACTTAACCTTAAGTGACCATTTTAAATCCTAAAAATATAAGTCTAAAATACGTAAACTAAATGGACTTATTCAAATTAATTATTTAGACACCTAAAAACCCAAATTGACCCTAGCTAGGACTTCTTTGCGTTGAAGAATTATTTTATGATTAGGTAAAATGGAAATAGTTTTAGGATTTGATTGCTTTTGCTATAAGTATAACATGAGAAGATATGGAGTTATGAGACTATCCACCTAGGTGCTTATACACCTAGTAACACCAGTAACAGTTTTCATCCATCCACGTTACCTTCAATTCAAAATAAAGAGGGAGATGCAACAAATTAAGAAGAAAAATGGGGAGTTACCTAATTAAAGTCATTTACCATATAAAGACAAGCCAAAATTAGTTTCTACCTTAATCCCACGAGAAAACCCATGATCCCCTTTGCTCATGGTTGTTTCCTTCGTTGAGAAGCCTAGTAAGAAAAGGCATTGCAAACCCAAGTGCCAGAAACAAGGGAGAAGAGATTCTGGTATGCGACCGAAGGAGGAAGAATGGTGCGGCGACCTCAAACCCAGGCACTAGAAACAAGGGAGAAAAGATTCTGGTGCATAACTGAAGGAAGAAGAGTGGTGCAGCGACCTGGTGCGCTGCCGGACACGAAGCTAGTGCAAAATTCTTCTAATTTGGGCTAGAAGCAAAAAAACCAATTGTACGTTTTGTGCAAAGAAAGCTAGGTAAATCCAAAATCATGTTTGTGATTATTTATTTATTACTTGTATGTTTCTAGGTTCATGATTTATTGTTCACTGGGAAGGGTTTCTAAGTTTATTTGTGCGTTCTTATGAGGGCATTGTCTAGAATTTGTGTGTAGTAATCGTTTCAATTCTGTGTTTCTGGTTTTATGTTGTATTATTTGATAAAGTGGACACGTATGTGAGAATTGTTTGTTCTTGTGACAGATTTGTGTAGTTCCATGTTGTGGTTGAAAAGTTGTATATATGTGGGGAGGACGACAATGTATGGGCATGGGAATTTGTGTTATATTTGTGTTAAACTGTTAATGAAATGTATTAAACTGTGTGGAATATATATTAAACTTGAAGTGAATTATATTAAATTATTTAGGTTATGCATTAGATTGTCTGTGAAATATATTAAATTGAAAATCAAATGTATTAATCTATGTAGTAAACCATCCGATGAGAAAATGACATTGCCATGAAAAAAATAAAACCACCAAATTCATCATCACCACTAGTACCATAATTGACATCACTATTGGCAACAACAGGATGCGAAATTTATGAAATTGGAACTGAAAATGTATTAAACTATATGAGATATATGTTAAATTGTAAGTAAATTGTATTAAACTATGTAGGCTATGTATTAAACTGTATGTGAAACGTATTAATTAGAAGTCAAATGTATTAATCTATGTGGAATATGTGGTAACTGAAAATGAATTTTATTAATCTGTGTGAGATATGTATTAAACTAGAACTGTGTGGAATATGTATTAAATTAGAAGTTAATTGTATTAAACTGTGTGAGCTATGTATTAAACTATATATGAAACGTATTAAACTAGAAATCAAATGTATTAACCTATCTAGTAAGACCATCACACGATAAAAAAATATTGTCATGAAAAAATAAAACCATGAATATAATTAAGAGGCTTGTTCAAATCCAATAGCATAATTACGTAGACCTTTTTAACTCCCCACTTAATATAACCACAATTGCTAAAAAATAAAAAATAGAGAAACGGTGAACTCGAGATGGAGAAGAAGAAATGAAGATGTAGGAATTAAATAAAAAGGGAAACATATACAAACTAAATTGCCATAATTATAAATTTTGAACAAAGTTAATTTTCTAAAAATCATCCAATCAAATGAAGACCTGAAGATGATGGAATTAAAAAAAAACATTTACAGCTAAGTTTCCATAATTAAAAATTGTAAGTAAAGTTATATCTCAATTATTATTTAATCAAATCTTACAGCCCAATCAAACAAATCTAACATAAATAACCTAACCTAATGGAAATTGCGCACTTTCCGACGCCATTAACTATGTGTACGAACACCTAAGTGAATTTCAATTTTCTAGGAAGATATGTGTTGTTTGTACGTAGTTAATGTTTTCATTTTTCTTTTTCTAGATTTTCTTAAAAGTTTAAGTTGTTTTAGATATTTTTCTTTTTAACACATGATTTTTTTGAAGTTTAGAAAATAAGCTTTCTCATATCCTCAAAACATTTTATGTACTCAAACTTTTATCAAAAAATTTGAAAAAGAAAAATAAGAAAATTTTATATGGACACCACCTTAAATTTCATAAATATAAAGTCGTTCTAGTTAGTCAATAAAGTTAAGGGCACCACTAACGTAAGACATGAGAGACTCTGAAAATATGAGAAGATAAACCGCGAAATTTTTGAAATTCAGTTAAATAAAAATAACAGTAGACCACTTAAATACAGCCTTTCTTATAATGCGACAAAAACATTCCAGAAAAAAAGGGGAAAAAAAACAACAGGACAAAATTTTTAAATTTGAAGTCCACTCCGGCCATTACTTCTTCCTGAACTGGATTTCTTTTTCTTGATGACTTACTGAAATGGATTTTTTTGTCGACAAAACTCCCACGGGTCATCGATGGACTGGTTGGTTTGTGAGTTTGTTGTCCCTGACGAGGTATCATTTTCTCATTCATTTCCCCGAAGGCGCCAAACTTTTTGTCCCTCTTTGAGTCTTTGTAAGACTAGTTAAAGTCCGCTTAGCTCCCTCCGTCTACCCAGGCTTGCTCTCCACGTACTTCCCACCATCAAAAACTCTTTTTTTATCCTTGTAGACCGCACCACTCTCATATGAATTTGTAGGTTTGGCCGATTTTCGGACGACTCAATTCTCGGAGCTCCTCAAGAATGGAGCTTTTTGCCTCAACAAAGAGCCAACTTCTGAGTTCTGTCTCAGGCATAGCTGCACAAATTCATCTAGGTGCCGGCTTCGCTTTTCTAGCCAAACCCATTTTCGCTCGCGGGTTTTCTGCTTCGTTGCACCTTGTGTTGCTGGTCGCTTTGTTTGTGCTGTGGCTGATGAAGATGGTTACAGGGTTAGGGGGAGATGGTTCCAAGGGAGGGTTTAAGGGTAAGAGGGTTTCCTGGTACAAGCAGACCTTCGTATGTTGTTTGTGCGTCTCTGTCTTTAATATTGCCATGTGTTTGTTGAGCTATTTTTATTGGTATAGAGATGGTTGGTCTGTCAATAAGCTAGTGACCCTTCTGGATTTCGGTATCAAGACGCTAGCTTGGGGTGCGACTTCAGTTTATCTGCACACTCAATTCTCAAATTCAGATGGAAAAAAGTTCCCATTTTTCTTGAGACTTTGGTGGGGCTTTTATTTGGCAATTTCTTGTTATTCCTCAGTTGTAGACACTGTTGTATATGTAGGGCACCATTATTTTACGACTCAGTTTTTGTTATCTGATATTGTATCTGTCATCACGGGGTTGTTCTTCTGCTACGTTGGGTCTGTGGGGAAGGGTGGGGATGCGCTTCTTGAGGAACCCCTTTTGATTGAGGATACAGAAGTTGCTAGAAATGTCGAGCCGGATAAGCCAAAAGGGGCAGAAACTGTCACCCCTTATTCAAATGCTAGTGTTTTTAGCAATCTTACATTCTCCTGGATGGGGCCTCTAATTGCTCTGGGCAATAAGAAAACCTTGGACCTTGAGCATGTTCCTCAACTTGATAGCCGTGACAGCGGATTTGGTGCTTCTGTGCTACTTAACAGTAAGCTGGAGGCGGATGGTAGTGTTGGGAACAGAGTTACAACATTTAAGCTTGTGAAGGCATTGATCTCGTCTTCCTGGAAAGAGGTTGTTTTGACAGGTCTGTTGGCCGCCTTGTATACAGTTTCCTCATATGTCGGCCCCTATCTAATAGACACTTTCGTTGAATATCTTAATGGCCAAAGGCATTTTGAAAATGAAGGAAGCGTTCTGGTTACCGCCTTCTTCTTGGCGAAGCTTGTAGAATGTCTCTCAATGAGGCATTGGTTTTTCAGGTTGCAGCAGGTAGGAATCAGGGCTAGAGGGGCATTGGTGGCGATGATCTATGGCAAGGGTTTGACCCTTTCNCTTCCTGACTTGCAGCCTGATGTTGTAAAGCGGCTTCCAAGTGGCTGTTCTGATACAGCTGTTGAGATAAATGATGGGAATTTCTCATGGGATTTGACTTCTTCCAATCTGACACTGAAAGACATAAATTTGAAAGTGTCCCATGGTATGAGAGTTGCTGTTTGTGGTACAGTTGGCTCCGGTAAGTCCAGCTTACTTTCCTGTATTTTGGGTGAAGTGCCAAAAGCATCCGGTACTCTAACAGTAGGTGGTTCAAAGGCATATGTTGCGCAGTCACCTTGGATACAAAGCGGCAAGATTGACGAGAATATATTGTTTGGCAAGGATATGGACCGAGAAAGGTATGAAACTGTGCTAGAGTCATGTTCCCTTAAGAAGGACATGGAGATACTACCTCATGGTGATCAGACAGTTATAGGTGAGAGGGGGATTAATCTGAGTGGTGGACAGAAGCAAAGGATACAGATTGCTCGTGCACTTTACCAAGATGCAGATATTTACCTCTTTGATGATCCTTTTAGTGCCGTGGATGCTCATACGGGATCTCACTTATTCAGAGTAAAATTTCCTTTTTCATTCTACTGTTAAACTTTGTGGAAAGCCACCTATTTTATGTGCTCCATCTATCATCAGGTTTTATTAGCAATGTTTCTTCTTTTTTTTTTCTTCTCTTATTCGTTATTTTGAAAAGGTGCATCTTTCTAATTGGCATATTGTGTGTCTTTGAATGCAGGAAGTTTTGCTGGGTATCTTGGGTTCAAAAACGGTGATATATGTTACGCATCAAGTTGAGTTCTTACCAGCTGCAGATTTAGTTTTGGTTAGTGATTCTCCTATTTTTACCTGTGCATCATGGATTCATTCATTGAATGAGTAATTTGAAACCCACATGTTTTTAGGTCATGAAAGATGGCCGAATCACACAAGCTGGTCGGTATGATGAAATTCTTAATTCTGGAACTGATTTTATGGAACTTGTTGGTGCACATAAGAAAGCCTTGACGGCACTTGATGCTGGTGAGGCAGGACCCTTGTCTGGTATGACTAACGCAGGCAAAGAGAACAGTGCTACGGGCCATGCCAATGTGAGTGCAGAGAATGGAGAAAACAAAGATGTGAAAAATGATAAACCAGATGATATTGAAGGGCCAAAAGGGCAGCTTGTTCGGGAAGAAGAGCGTGAGAAAGGAAGAGTANGCTTGTCTGTCTACTGGAAATATTTGACAACGGCATATAAAGGAGCACTTGTGCCTTTCATATTGCTGGCACAAGTTCTTTTCCAGATTCTTCAAATTGGCAGCAATTATTGGATGGCGTGGGCAACTCCTGCATCAGAGGACTCAGAAGCTGCTGTTGGGAACTTCACTCTAATTATGGTGTATGTAGCTTTATCCATTGGAAGTGGCCTGTGTATTCTTATGAGAGCGTTGCTTCTGAATACAGCTGGGTACCGAACTGCCACTATACTCTTCAACAAGATGCATTTCAGCATTTTCCATTCTCCCATGTCCTTCTTTGATGCCACTCCTAGTGGAAGAATCCTCAACAGAGTAAGAAACAGAAACACCTCCTGGTTGTTTTAATATTCAAAAGACATATCTTGTAGTTATTGATCCTTTTTCAGTGAATCAATAGCTTGTTAGCTTTTTTGCCTCTTCAAGTGTTATTTCCCTCCATATAGGCATCTACAGATCAAAGTGCAGTGGATCTTAGCATTCCATACCAAGTTGCAGGATTCGCTTTCTCAATGATTCAGCTGCTGGGAATCATTGCTGTGATGTCCAATGTTGCGTGGCCTGTCTTCTTCATTTTTATTCCTGTTATTGCTACTAGCATATGGTATCAGGTAACTGTTGTCTTCTCATCTTATTAAGACTAGCTTTCGACATCAGAGTTCTAATTAACTAATAACTGTGCAGCAATATTACATATCTTCTGCACGAGAACTTGCTCGGTTGATAGGAGTATGCAAAGCCCCAGTGATACAGCTTTTTTCAGAAACACTTGCTGGAACAACAACTATAAGGAGCTTTGATCAAGAATCAAGATTTCGAGGCACAAATATTAGACTGATGGATTCGTATTCTCAGACAAAATTTCATACTGCTGGTGCAATGGAGTGGCTTTGTTTCCGCCTTGATGTGTTATCTTCCTTAACATTTGTTGTCTCATTGATCCTGTTGATCTCCATTCCTGAGGGTGTTATTGATCCTGGTTAGTGATCTCCGACTGTTACTGTTTGTCACTTGTCCTCCTCATCATTGGCAGGTTAAAGGGAAGTGAAACATGAAGGGTTCCATTCTGATTACCTCTTTCCTGTTATAGGCATTGCTGGATTAGCTGTGACCTATGGGCTCAACCTAAACAGGTTGCAAGCTATTGTGATACGGAATCTTTGCAATCTTGAAAACAAAATAATATCAGTGGAGAGAATACTGCAGTATACATCTATTCCGAGTGAGCCTCCCTTGGAGATAGATACAAATCGGCCAGACCAGTCTTGGCCAT
>KK899513.1:21261-48432 GCA_000696445.1 Aquilaria agallochum | reverse complement strand
ACCCTCATCCAAACTCTATTCCGACTTGTTGAGCCTGCAGCAGGGCAGATAATAATAGATAGTATCGATATATCTTCCATTGGACTGCATGATTTGAGGTCAAGGTTGAGCATTATTCCCCAGGATCCTACCATGTTTGAAGGGACTGTCCGGAGTAATCTGGATCCTCTTGAAGAATATACAGATGACCAGATTTGGGAGGTAAGCTTCAAGGGAATTCTAGTTTTCGGCATTGTTGCTTGCATTTCTTCTTTTAGTATGCCTATTGTAAAGTTGATTACTACGGTAAGATACTTTTTGACATCTAGCTTTGCATGTTTAGGCATTGGATAAGTGTCAACTTGGAGATGAAGTAAGAAAGAAGGAAGGAAAACTAGATTCCCCAGGTTTGATTTGCCTTCCATTGTAACATATAAACTGATCTGAAATTTCTTGAATTCAATTTCCTACATCATGTAATGTTGCTGCAGTTAATGAGAATGGGGAGAATTGGAGCATGGGACAAAGACAACTGGTCTGTCTCGGCCGAGTCCTTCTCAAGAAGAGCAAAATCCTGGTGCTTGATGAGGCAACTGCATCTGTTGATACAGCTACAGATAATCTGATTCAACAGACGCTGCGAGAACATTTCCATGATTGCACCGTCCTAACAATCGCTCATCGGATAACCTCAGTCCTTTACAGTGATATGGTTCTCCTTCTAAGCAACGGTTACTAACCATAACCTTATCTATTTCTATGTAAATGAAGTGTTCAATGCAGCAGCTCAGCTCATCAATAATTCCAGTGATCTAACCTAAGGTTGTCTTTGAATCTTGCAGGACTTATCGAAGAATACGACACCCCTGCAAGATTGTTGGAGAACAAGTCTTCGTCATTTGCGCAGCTTGTCGCAGAGTACACAGCTAGATCAAGCTCAAGTTTTGAGAACAACTCCGAGTGGTAACTAAAATGGCGACTCTTCCGTAAGTGAACCTGATGTGCTTTTCTTGATGATCACGAAAGCTCAACCGGAGTGCTTAGCCTTGATTATAAGTCGGCCACCAACAATAAAATAGTGGGGTTCAGGAAATACGAACTTAACAATCTACATGAAGTGTTGTGGATTTAATCAGAAACTTGATTAGTACAAGTAACGATCAACAAGTTATAGTGGCATTGTTATACTTGCTCAACAAGTTATAGTGATAGAAGTAACTTGGTTGATTAGAATCCAAGCATCTGTACCTTTATGCTTGAACAACCTTCGGCTCCTCTCAGCCCATATGCAGTAGACGTAGCGGCAAAGACAGCTACCCTCACATTTGCCCTCTTTGTTTTGCCCCCAGCTGCTCTGTATAACCAATTCAACACCCTTTCCCATCCTCTTGGAGCACCATGCAAAAGCATCATTCGAGCAATGCAAGGCCAGTCAACACCAGAATATTCACATCTGAAAAATAGATGATACCCGGTCTCTATTCTGTTCTAAAGCACAGGAAAGATTTCTTGTCCCCTGTGGGTTTAAATCTACTCAACACATCCTCAGTAGCAGGTAACGGTTTAGCATACAGACTTAACATATCATAGAATGCTTGGGAATGTGGTAAGGTCCCTAAATAAGTTTCTTCCACTTAACAGGATCAAAGTTCTCCATCACTGAATATACGCAATCTTCATAATAAAACCTACCACCCCTCACATCCAAAATATATATATTTCCAGATTACCTATTGTATCACTTTTTATATCGCAGTGATTTTTAAAAGAGTAACTATAAGGTGAGCCAGGCTTATGCCACGTGTTATCCCTAAAAAATTTAATAATTTTCATTTTGGCCCTGCCTCTCAGATAAAAGAGTCAGGCCACCGTTAATACAATACGATACTTATACTGTTTTTGCGGCAACCCCTTGGACGTCCGCATTTGGTGGGTGCGTCAAAGCGTGGACATTGAAAATGCTTGGTCCTAGGTCTGAATCGCCGTTGGGAGTCTTGGGAATAGGGTATTTTTTCTCCTTTTCAAATTTTTTCATTTTCATTTTTTCCTTTTTTTTTTTTAAATTTTTACACAGTATTATTTTTATGTTTCTCTTGCAATTTTTAAAATTTATTTTTCCAGATTTATTTTTTAATTTTTTTAATTTCCTTTCCAGCTTTATTTTTTTCTTCCTTTTTCGAATTTTATTTTTTATTTAAAAGAACAAATAGGAATCCTAAAAAAATATGTACTGTTAAAAAAATTAATTTATCTAAAAAGGCTGATGGTACTTATAAAAAAACAAACAGATAATAATGATAATAATAGAATAAAAAATAAATAGTTTATTAAAATAAATAAAAGAACAGATAAAATTAATAAATAAAACTAATAAAAGAATAGATAAAACTGATAAATGAATAAATTTATTTGGCTCAATTTTTTGTTCTTTTATCAGTAACTGTTTATTTTTTTAGACTCAACTTGATATTCTTTTAAGTCAATGGTTGTTTTTTCCATCAGTTTTTTGTTGTTCTTTTAATAGTAGTTATTTATTCTCTTATTAGTAGTTATCTGTTTTTTTATCAGTTTGTGATTGTTCTTTTATTGGTATATATTTGTTCTTTTATTAATTTTTGCTTATTTTTTGGATAAATTAGTTGTTTGATCTTTTATTAGTAATTATTTGTTCTTTTAACAACATTTGTTTGTTCTTTTACGAACAGTTGTTTATTTTTTTTTTTTTATAAATTCTTGCTTTTTCTTTAGATAAACTTGTTATTTGCTCTTTTTGTTAGTAGTTATTTCTTCTTTTATTAGTATATGTTTGTTCTTTTATCAATTTATACTTATTTTTTAGATAAATTAGTTGTCTTTTTTTCTTATTAGTAATTATTTGTTGTTTTATTAATTCTTATTTTTTCTTTAGATAAACTAGTTATATGTTCTTTTATTAGAAGTTATTTATTCTTTTATTCACAACTATTCGTTATTTTATCAATTCATACTTGTTATTTAGATAAATTAGTTGTTTATTTTTTTATCAGTTCTTATTTGTTCTTTGGAACTTCTAAAAGAACAAATAAAACTTATTAAAAGAACAGATAAAAACTGATAAAAGAACATATAAGAGAATAAAAAACTAGGAGCAATTCCAAAAAAAACAAAGAAGAAAAAAGGAAAAAGGAAAGAATATAAGCAAAAATTAATTGGAAAACAAAAGAAAGAAAGATGAAGGAACGCAAAAAAAAAAAAAAAAAAAAAGAGAGAGGGAGAGAGGAAAATGAAACAGGGCAAAAAAGTATACCATATGAAACAAAAAAAAAAAGGATGAAAATAGAAGAAATCAAAAAGTGTGAAGGCAAGCCCAAAAAGGTTTAAAAAAAAAAGTTTGGAAATGGAAAAAAAGGAAAAATTAAATAAAAATAATTAAAATGAAAAGGAAATAAAAATTTGGAAAAATAAAAGCAAAAAAAATTTGGGCAAAAAATAAAGTAACATGACAAGTATGATTCAAGGAGGAAAAAAAGCAGCATAAAAAATATAATTTCAGGAAAAACAAAACGGAAAATTAAAAAATCAGCAACAAAATTTAAAAAATAAAACGAAGAAAAAAGGAACGGAAAAGGTCAAAAAAAAAAACAGAGAAACAAGAGAAACAAAAAACAAAAGAAGTGAGAAAGCAAAACAGGAAAAGAAGAGAATGAGAAATTAAAAAAAAAAAAAAGGAAAGGGGAATGCATTAGCAGAAGAAATAAGGGGAAGGATAAAGAGAAGAAAGAATGCATCAGAGAGGGTTGAACCCGTGACCACCTTATTTTCCCTCTACTTCATAATTACTCTGTCAATCACAAAATTTTGCTCAAAGTCAGACACTTTAATACAAGTAATCTGTTTTGTCACGACTTATATATAAATCTGGCCTACACAAGATTTTTTCTTTTTAAAAATGAGCTATTAGTGGTTATTTTGATTTATAGTGGTTATTAACTTAACTTGGGTACCGATTGAAACTTTACACTTAAAGAATATGAAAAGGCGCCTTTTTAAACATTTATTAAATGGTTAGGTGCTTTTTATTGATTCTTTTTCTTGGCTGGCTACCGAAATAATTCATAAAAAATTAATCATTTTTTAAAGGAATTTTTATTGAGTTAGAGTATTAGCTTTTAAATGACATTTGTTCTAGAAAAAAATAAAAAAATAAATAAAATGAAAATAATGAATTATTTGAGTCCTGAAAATTCAGTGGTGGAGAATTTACAAGTTAATGCACTCGGGTTAAACCTATTCTTACAATAATATTGAAAAAATCATTTGAATTTTATAAGATATTGAAAAAATCACATATTTTTATTTCAGTTGTAAAAGATCACGTACTTCTCTAATTTAGTCATAAAACTTTATACCCATGTAAAAACTTGATTATAAACTTATTGAAAGCTAATTGTCAAATAGAAACATGATTTAATGAGAAAAAAACTAATAATTTAAATGGTTTGTTAATTGATAGAGGATTATTATACAATTTAAATGTATTAGAAGATAGAGTTGTCAATGGAGAGAATCATGGGCAAGTTTAGCAAACTTGTATCCTTCCCACAAGTAAGCGGATTTAGGTAGTACATGCCATAACCTCTCAACTCATTTAATACTTATCCATTGTATTTTATCATTGTTTTCTAAATATATTTTTATTTATATTTACAAAAGATATGTACATATATAAAAATGATTAATAACTAAAAACTCATAGGATGAACTAATATATGATAATTTACACCAATTCTAACTTTATTTTGAGATAAAAGTCATATTTTAAATATAAATATAGAATTTAGATAAAGTTGTGCAACTAAATTAAACTTGTACATTCTCCAAGACTTTGTAGGTAAAAGCAAGTTCAAGTTTAAGTGGCCAGGTTCAAAAAGGATGAGTGCGGATAATGGGCTTTTTAACATCCATAATAAAAAAATAGTTATTGAACAATGTAAAATTGAATTTTTAAAAGATTCATGTCAAAAAATTAATATGATTTGTCTTTTTCCTATCAGTTAACTACATAACTGAAAGTTTTAGGACAAACCTATTTTAAATGGTTCCAATGTTTTGCAACTCATTTAGAAAAATATTAAAACTTTAATAACAAAAAAGCAAAAGATGTGAAACCTTAAGGACATAAAGTGAGTTATTTCTACTAAAGATAATGGAAAATGGTAGCATAGTTGTAAATTATAATCTTAAAAAGCTGATGTGAATAGTTGGATATATTAGAACTTTTACTAACTAGGGTGCAAACTAGCTATAATTATCAAATACCTAATTCCTATGTTTTTTTTTTTAAAAAAAAAAGAGAAACTAAATTCCTTTTGTTTTTTTCTCCCAAACATACCTCATATGTTTCATTTGGTCCTTGGATAGACGGAATTTGTCAAATAAGAAAACCTGCCAAGTTGGGATCGATGTGCCCCTTTGAGCTCCGGGGCAGGGGCCACCTGGGTTGCTCTTTCTCCGTTCTCTCTCTTGCCCTCGGCTCTCTTCTTTAACAAAGATCAGGGACAACACGAACATCTCATCTGCTTTGCTCCCTTGTTTCCTTTAAATTCTAATCACGAAACCAACATCCAGCGGTACAGAGGTTTCTCCTTCACCGAGCCAGCAAAAGCAACTGAAACCCAGAGGAAGTTCCTAATTTCCTTCACTCAAAATCTAAGATGGCATGTCTCGGTTTCAACTAGATTTCTGGGTTCAGAGTGGCTGTTGAATAGGGCGCAAATCATGACGGAAGTCGTGGGGGCAACCTGGGCTTGGTGGCAGAAGGCGCCTTTGAGTTGAGGGAGCTGCGGCTGAGCTTCGGAGGTGGCAAGCGAAGCTGTTGTGGCTGGTGGACGCGCCGCTGCTCGACTACTTGAGCTTTAAGAGCAAAACAGAGACGGAGGAGTGTGGGAGACTTGATCGCGGAAGGGGGAGAGAAGCCGTTTCCTGAAGGTTGAGTTGGCCTCGAGGGCATCCGGCGATTGCAGAGACAGTGGTTTCGGGACTCCACGAGGTACGAGCGGTGGCAGCTTGCGCGAGAATGGCAGATAGCCGTGGCAGGGGATGAAGGGTCGAGGTTTGGTCTTCACGTGGACGGTGGCTCATTTGACGGATTCCGTCCGTCCAGGGACTAAAAAGAAACATTTTTAATAGGTTCATGATAACACAGAACAGTAATTAAAAGTTAGGGACCATGGGCAAACTTTACCCTACCGTATCGGTCCTCGCCATTTTCAGTAGTTAGGTGCCTGGGTTGGTGAGCGTCGTCATCGTCAAACTGATTCGAACATCGTAACCTAACCATTTCAAGCTTCGAATTTCGGCGACTCCGACTGAGACTCGACTAGACTCCCTCCTCCTACTCCTTCCGAAGCCACTCCAATCTCCATCGAGCGCTTAGTGTCATCTCTCTGCTTGGCTCTTTCTTTTCTACCATTTTCGTCTGCGCCTCTTCTCTACCCAATTCCACCACAAATTTCTGTACCCATAATTCTATTCCCGATGAAAAGGGCGCTTGTCTCCGATCCAACCACAATCATTTCCAGCGCCAAGTCCTCCTACCTCACTCATTCCAACGGGAATTTCAAGTACCCTCTTGTTCTGCAATCCAGAACCAATCACTACCCTTCTCCATCACTATGCACCCGCGCCCAACCATCCAGTTTTAGGGGGTTTTCCTTGCCAATTTTGCCTCGAGTTGGCACATTCGACCGTAGAGCTAGTTGGAGATTGTTAGATGTTGGTGATGAAGATAGCTGTGCTACTCAAAAGAATATGTCGGACGAGAACTTTGGGTTAGTTAAGGTTCTGATCAAGAGAGGTGTGGTTTTATTGGCTATGCTTTGTGGGATTTGTGTTTTGGGATGTAAGAGAGTGTTTGCAGCGGAAGGATTGGTGGATGCAGGCTATGTAGTGATGGGACAGTTGAGGAATGCTTTGCCTAAGGTTTCTATGGTTCTCAAGGTTTTGAAAGAACAGGGCATCGTCTTAACTTTGCTCTTGGGTCTGTCGGCTTTCTTCTCGATGGCTGAGACCTCCATTACTACTCTCTGGCCATGGAAGGTATGTTAGAGAGGTGTGCAACTCTTCGATGCTTGAGATGGGAATGGGAGATTGCAGGTTGTTGAATTTTATAGATAGTATCTGGAACTGGAAGCACAGGTGGAAGTATTTTGCAAATGTAACATTTGAAGTATTTAATTCTTTTTCCTTCGGTTCATGATCGCTGTGCATGGTAGCTTATGACTCCAATTAAAGTGAAGTCGCTTTTGGTGACTGTGAGACCTTGTAGTTCTATGGTTTCTGGTGTATTAGCTTAACTGCNGGACGAGAACTTTGGGTTAGTTAAGGTTCTGATCAAGAGAGGTGTGGTTTTATTGGCTATGCTTTGTGGGATTTGTGTTTTGGGATGTAAGAGAGTGTTTGCAGCGGAAGGATTGGTGGATGCAGGCTATGTAGTGATGGGACAGTTGAGGAATGCTTTGCCTAAGGTTTCTATGGTTCTCAAGGTTTTGAAAGAACAGGGCATCGTCTTCACTTTGTTCTTGGGTCTGTCGGCTTTCTTCTCGATGGCTGAGACCTCCATTACTACTCTCTGGCCATGGAAGGTATGTTAGAGAGGTGTGCAACTCTTCGATGCTTGAGATGGGAATGGGAGATTGCAGGTTGTTGAATTTTATAGATAGTATCTGGAACTGGAAGCACAGGTGGAAGTATTTTGCAAATGTAACATTTGAAGTATTTAATTCTTTTTCCTTCGGTTCATGATCGCTGTGCATGGTAGCTTATGACTCCAATTAAAGTGAAGTCGCTTTTGGTGACTGTGAGACCTTGTAGTTCTATGGTTTCTGGTGTATTAGCTTAACTGCTTAAGTTGGCGTTGCTTTGTCTTTTCGATGTAATTTAAGGAAGAATTCACATATAGCTTGCACATAAGATGACTTTTTGGCTGTTAATATGTCTTAAATTTAAATTTTTTCATATAATTTGGTTAGAGATGCTTTATCTACCGTAGCCCTATGAAATTTCACTATTGTCAATATTGAATTCCTTATTTGGCATTTAATGCTACCAGGTTCGTGAGCTAGCTGAAAAAGAACCTGAAAATGGTGTCTTTAGATTGCTTCGCAATGATGTGACTCGGTTTCTCACAACTATTCTTATTGGCACAACGTAATTTTTCTTTCATCNCCTCCATTACTACTCTCTGGCCATGGAAGGTATGTTAGAGAGGTGTGCAACTCTTCGATGCTTGAGATGGGAATGGGAGATTGCAGGTTGTTGAATTTTATAGATAGTATCTGGAACTGGAAGCACAGGTGGAAGTATTTTGCAAATGTAACATTTGAAGTAGTTAATTCTTTTTCCTTCTGTTGATGATCGCTGTGCATGGTAGCTTATGACTCCAATTAAAGTGAAGTCGCTTTTGGTGACTGTGAGACCTTGTAGTTCTATGGTTTCTGGTGTATTAGCTTAACTGCTTAAGTTGGCGTTGCTTTGTCTTTTCGATGTAATTTAAGGAAGAATTCACATATAGCTTGCACATAAGATGACTTTTTGGCTGTTAATATGTCTTAAATTTAAATTTTTTCATATAATTTGGTTAGAGATGCTTTATCTACCGTAGCCCTATGAAATTTCACTATTGTCAATATTGAATTCCTTATTTGGCATTTAATGCTACCAGGTTCGTGAGCTAGCTGAAAAAGAACCTGAAAATGGTGTCTTTAGATTGCTTCGCAATGATGTGACTCGGTTTCTCACAACTATTCTTATTGGCACAACGTAATTTTTCTTTCATCAGACTATGAGTTTGTTTTTGCTTTCTATTTAGTTTAAAAACTAAACTATATTCTTACGATCTGTTTGTACTCTCAGTGTGGTTAACATTGGAGCAACAGCTTTAGTAACAGACGCAGCAACTGCTGTCTTTGGTGAAGCTGGTGTTAGTGCAGCGACTGGAGTTATGACAGTATCTACACATATCCTTCTCTTTCTCTTTATTTTTTGGTAGAAAGTTTCACATAGCTTTAAAAAAAGGAAAGAAAGGAAGCAGCATCAACAACAACAATAACAAAATGCACATGTTTTATTTAAGTGGACAAGGACAAATCCAGAGTGATTTGCTCACTGTTCTCCAGGATATCATAATAGCAAATAAACTTGACATTTTTAGGCTGCATTGTGTGACCTTTAGTTAGATGCACTTCTGGTAGTTTCTATTACTTGATTAAGACACTGAAACGTAACTGTGTCATGCTAAATTGTTATACTGGCTACTAGGTGCTTATATGTTTTTTGTACCAAATGTTAGCAGTAGTCATGTGTCAATTTGTAATGAATGCTAATTAACCCATGGTTTATTTTGAATACTATACCTTTTTTCTTTTTCTTTTTTTTTTTTGTTGACTGTTGTCAAAGATCAGATTCTGAACGCATTATAAACTTGCACCTTATGCAAATTTTCCTTTGAGGGCTATTTTCGGCATTCTTTTTGTCCTTGTGACATCTTGATCTTAACAGTACTGGCATTCCTAGTTATTGTTTGCATTTCCTTTAATTGTTAGTTCTTTACATGTAAACTCTTTCTTGGTTGGTGTTCAGTTCAACAAAGAATATAACTGGGTTACTGATGTTATTCCCACGTCTCTTGTTTAGCTGGATTGCAAGAGCTTTCTTATCCAGGCTGAGAACTTCCTGACCACTTTATCCTCCTGGATGATGCTAGGTTGCTATCTTGCTTCTTACTGAGATTACTCCAAAAAGCATAGCAGTTCACAATCCCACAGAGGTTGCTAGATTTGTAGTAAGTTTTGCAGTTTCAAAATGGGGTAGAAATTGCATTTTTTTAACAAATTCCCACGTAAAGTATTTTTGCTGTGTAGTTCTTATTGCTGCTACTTCTTAATTTTCATTTGACTCAAGTTTTCCAAAATAATCTAGGTNTATGTAACTGAGGATGAACTTAAGCTGATGTTGCGAGGAGCAGAGTTGAGCGGTGCTATAGAAGAGGAAGAACAGGTGCTTGAATTAAATAAGTTTTTCATTATATTTGAATCTGGTTTTATAATATGCCCCAAGATACTAGACATTCTTGAATCTTCTGAAAGCTTATTGCCTAACAAAATTTGAATGATTTTGTTTGCTGATTTTCTTTCTCACTTAATTGCATGGAACTTCACTTTAAATGTATTTTCCAATGTATAGTTTGGTTGTCATCAAATCAGTTATCTAAACACTAAAGGATAGCTTTTTTGCTTATCATCTCTACTTGTGAAGTAGATCCACTGGATCTTATTTGTTGTCTGATGAATACACATGTTAATGCACTCCCTTTGAAAATCTGGGAACAATTTCTAATAAGAGATGTCAATTAATGTGTATTTGCCTTGCTTTTCATGGCACCTACAAACAATCAAGTGAAGTGCAAATTACTTACTTTCCCTTAATAGAAAGGTGTTCTTGGCTCGTTGATGCAACCACCGGAGTGTGAAAGGTAAACTAATTTGTACACAACAGATTAGGGCTTGGGATAAGAGGCTAAAGCCTTGAAAAAGAGAAAAAATCTCCTAAATTTCTATTGACAAAAGGTCCAGTATGTTTGCTGCATTCTCATGGCCTTTATGTAAGGCTGAAGTTGACATCCGTTACACACCTAAAAGGACTAGGAACCACTAATGCCAACACATTCTAAAAGGAATAAAACAAAACAAAATAGAAAATAATCTGAGCAGAAATCCAAGTTGACTCTTTCTAGGAATCCAAATCCTAATTGATTTCTTTCCAAGTAAAAGATCTCTAGAAAGTCCATACATGATATTATAATTAATGAAGACTCCACTTAGCTTAATAAAACACTAAAATTAACTCTTTGATTAAGCAAATAAAATGCCCTTAAAATAATTATGAAAAAAAACCCAAGTGTAGCTTTTCCAGTCTGTATCACTCATGCTGATTGCTACCCAGATGACAAACAATTCTGTTACATGTGTGTACATAATTCGAGCACATAAAACTCCACCCACCTTTTGAGCAACATTATTTTCCAGCCTGCAATGAAGACTAATATTATGGAAAGTCCTTAGTCTTTTTTTAATACCGTTCAATCAATGTTCTGCCTTTCTTCCCATGATAAACACTGCCTTCTTCACTTTATGCATGACTAATTTCAATAGGTACAAAGGGTTCGTCCATTTCCAAATTCCATTTTTGATCTTGGTTTACAGTCAAAATATTGGAGTGATAGCCTCCGAAATTGAAAGTGACCTCAAATTTTTGTTTGGCCATTTATATGTTCCTACTTGTTCTTTCTGTTGTATCAATTGGTGTAACAACCGCTTTGTTGTACTGTTAACTCAATATTCTTTAATTTTGGCTCAAATATTGTGTTCTCTTGCAGGATATGATTGAAAATGTGTTGGAAATCAAAGATACACATGTGAGAGAGGTGATGACACCTCTTATTGATGTAGTTGCAATTGACACAAGTGCAAGCCTTGTTGATTTCCACAATCTATGGTTGGTGCATCAGTATTCTAGGTAGAAATTTGGGTCAAATGATTTCCTTGACGTGTTTTCCACAATAAGTTTTTGTTACATGCGACTTAATATTTTTGTCTAATGGTACAGGGTACCTGTTTTCGAGCAGCGCATTGACAATATAGTTGGTATAGCGTATGCAATGGATCTACTTGATTTTGTTCCAAAGGTCTCAATATCAGTTTGAGTCGTTTATCCATACAATCAAATATTTGCTTATATTTATATGAAACTATATTCTAGTTTTCAGAATTACAATGAATTTAATTTTGAAGGGGGAACTGCTAGAAAGTACTACCACTGGGGGCATGGCTCACAAGCCAGCCTACTTTGTGCCTGGTAATCCTTTTCTGCGTGCCTATTGATGATTATGTAATCATTTGGTTCAGAGGTGATTGAAGGAGAATCAAGAACCTGCTATGAGTAGTTGGTTGCTTATGTTTATGAAAACCTGATTTTCTTGTGGTGGTATCTCACAAAATCGTAGCTGAAGTTTTCAGAATCAGCTGCTTACATATGCTTTTTGTGTCCCTGTGTTTTTCCTTGTTGGGTGTACAGGATCACAGGTTGTAAGCCCAATAGCACACATGATCAGACATCTCTTTTTGCATAGGTAGTTGCTGAATAGAAAATTAAATTTGATTGCACAGATTCAATGTCAGTCTGGAACCTGCTTAGAGAGTTTCGCATCAGGAAGGTTCATATGGCTGTTGTCCTTAATGAATACGGTGGAACAATTGGGGTATGTAAAAAGCTGAAGCCTTAGTCAGTTCGATGCAAAGGAGAATGTGGTTTTTGTAAATAATGTTATAATAATTTGTTTGATGTTCTGAGCATCTAAGTTTTGTTCAGAGTTCGAACTTTCAAGTATTGCATGTGTCTACAGCAAAATTGCATGAGTATAAACAGTTCCATATGGGAGAATTCAATATAAACAGAGCAAAGATTCTTTTGATATTGTAACAGGTAGAAGATATGATGAGAATGATACTCTTATTCAATAAACACATTTAATGGATAAAAAAGGGAAACTTGCTATTATGGAGAGGGAATACTCACTCATGTTCTGAGATATAACATCCAAAATTCATCGCGGTGATATTTATTGTGGAGGCTTAGATGCTATAATGCAAAGAACTTCAAAAATAAAAATTTGGAACAAACAGGGGGAAGAAAAGAGCTTGAAACCCTTGTTTTCTATTTGCATATTTACAGTGCTGCCTTTAAATGAATTCATTGATTTTGCTCTCTGAATTCAAATGGATGACATCAGAGGTTTAAATTGCTGGCTCTATGTACTTTTCTAGGCACCATTATTCCATCCCTAATGTGATCGTCTTATGCTGCCTCATTTTCATGAGTATTTCCAAAAATTTCAACAAATTTAGTAGGTCAGCTTAAATATTAGAAAATGGGGCAGATTGCCCTACAGCCCATTTCTGAAGAGGGGGCAGTGAGGAGCACTGGACTTATATAAACCATATGGGTCCATTTCTTGGAGTCTGGGACAAAGAACATAGTCTCTCTCTCTCTCTTTTTGCATTATACTCACTCTGCTTTGCTCTCTCTATTTGCATTCTTCAGTCAATCTGGCAGTTATATTCACTCATTTCTTTAATGATGTGGCAGATAGTTACATTAGAAGATGTGGTTGAAGAGATTGTTGGAGAAATCTTTGACGAAAATGATTCAAAAGTAAGGCTGTGAATTGAATTCCAGCTTTGACCTTCTATATCCTATATCATATGCATTTCCCCTGTTATAATAGGAGGAGATCCAAAAGAAGACTGGCTATATTGTAATGCGGGCAGAAGGAGTCTTTGATGTTGATGCTAATACGTCTATTGATCAGCTATCTGAAGATCTCAATATCAAGATGCCAGAGGTATGCTGCCCCTGCTACTCATGATTTGGGTTTTGCGCCAATGCAAATTGCATGTATTTTGTCAGGAAAAAGATAATATTTAACGGATTTCTATAGCTGGTGAGAACATGCAGAATTATTAACTCAACTGGAAACCCTTGTTTTTGTGGTTAGTCATAGTAACAAAATTTTATTTTATTCTAGTTTTATCACTACATTATTCTTCAGCCTTCTCTTCATATTCACCAGGCTTGCTCACTTGAGTCCTTGCATATATTAGATATGGTCAACATTATTGTATGCATGTGGTCAAATCTAAATGATTTACCTTCGTGATTTTTTCAGGGACATCAGTATGAGACTGTATCTGGTTTTGTATGTGAGGTCTTTGGATATATTCCAAGGACTGGTGAAAGTATAAAAGTAATCCTTGAAAAGGAAATTTGTGAAGATGATGATGAACGTCTGGAAGCTGGATCTGATCACCAAGATCCCAAAGAGCGACATCAGATTTACAAACTTGAGGTATGGTTGAAGGCCTTTCTCTTTGCTGATTTTTCCTTTCACCATTTACCTCTTCCATTAACATTTAGTGTCTATTTCGAATGTGTGCCACAAGCCATGGTTTTGGGCCTCATAACGCTATTGATGTTGGTCAGTGCTTCTTATTCATATGACTCAGCAGTTGGTTTTTTTCCTTCATGTACTTCTGCTGTACTGTCATCAGGCACTTCAAAGTGGAGATATATATGGGATTATGATACTTATATTAATAGAATTGATATTAGGAATGTAAAAGCCTTGTTCAATGAAGTTATTTGTTTAGGGATTGGATTGAGTGTCAAAACTCTGGAGGCCTAACTGCGAATGTGTCTGATATCCTTTGAGATGACTGGAGTTAACATGATAGTGTAGCATAAGATGGAGAAGGAAGAGTTTGTGATATTGAGATAGCAGTTGAAGCAGATAAATGTCACAGACGCACTCAAATGCTGAAATCTTCAATTAAATATCACATTCAAGCCTTAGAATTGATATGCATAATCCTGAACTAAGATAGAAAATTGATGCACTTAACTGGGAAATTGTCTTCTGCAGATACTAGCTGGAAATGCCAGAAAGGTTAGTGCAGTTCGGTTTGAAGAAACAAGCAATGAGGAGGCAAGGGCAGAAGCCAAAGAAATACGTATGGTGCCAAAAATCTTGACGAAATGGAGCAATGAGGAAAACTTGGAGGATATCGAGCGTGATGGGGATAAAGTTAGCCATAGAAAAGAGAGTGGCGCCTCTGATATTTATGTTACTCCTGAATATAAAGAAGATAATGAGACTTCAAATGGACAGTAGTTGCAGCATACATACTCTGTTACTCTTGTTTCCTTTTCCTGTCCTTTTTCCTTTCAGATTACTTCACGATTACTGATCTGATACAGCAACATGAAGAATAGAGATTAGAGAAAGAGACTCTACGAATCAAGCAAAAGTCAAAACAATGAACATGAGGTTGTAAATTTTTTCATAAATGAAGTGAAGTATCAACATCTGAATCATCAAAGCTTTTCGAGTGTGTATCTCTGGACCATTCACATTTCAGTGTTGGAGTCTCAATCATCCAAGTCTCTTTATGCTTGCTCTGAAAATCTTCATGTCCTAGGAGACAGCTCTGGAGAGGTTGCTTTTGTTGCTGGATCAGCTCAGAGTAGAGAAGGGCGCTTGAGAACTCATAGGGTTCTGCTGGGCTGTTTCTCCAAGATTGCGGAAACAACTGCTGCTTTCTTTGCAGTCTCATATCCCTGGCCCTCTGCAGCTCTCTGAACCTCTCCTGCAGGAGCAGAAGAGATGAATGAAGAGCAACTGTATTGGTTTGTTTGCTCATGGGAAATCAGGTAACTGTAACTTTATGATTGAGTGGATTTGCCTTGAATGACTCGGTTGTGTATTGCTATATATAGGAGGCAGCTGACTTTGTGAAAATATGTTCACATTAGGGCTGCTGGTGGATGTTAAACAATGTGGAAACAATAAAGGCAGCAGAATTGGCCAGAGATGCAAAGTCCAAGGTAGAGAAGCGCAAAAAATGTGAAGTAGTGAAGAAAATCATATCAAAGAGGAAGAAGTTGGGGAAAAAATCCAAATGAAGTGGAAGGTAGTATTTGGAAGAGTTGCTCGTGCGGAATAGAATTATGGTTGCTGCAATGTCAGCTACAAAGAAAGTGCAACCCTTGGCTCTGGAGTGGAAAGTATTCTTTCCACAGGTATTTGTTTGATGCTGTTGTTCTTATTCAGCCTTAAAGTTTTCCGTTCCTGATTTTGATTCAAGCAGGCTGGAACGGGGGGTAAGGACATTGAAGTATAGGACAAGAAGGTTGGGACAGTGACAGGTAAATAGATCATGGAGTTGTTATTGATTGGAACTTTCTTTTATTTCTTTCTGTTTGAATGAGAGAGGAGTATAAAATAGAAGTTCCGAGGCTCCTTTACCACTTCCTCGAGTTTTGCATGATTATTATGTCTTTTGGCTTCAAGTTGTTGGATTGGTTGTAAGAGTATGGAGGATGAGGTCGGCTTCTTTTCTTGATTTGACCAACGCATTTAACGCCATGTAGCGGACTTCATCGTAACCAAGTTTTCAGATAAGTAACTTTTCAGATTATTCCAGGCTTCGTCGCGCAAATACCTCTGATTCAAACAAGAATTTCACAAAGTTCTTTTGCTCTTTCGTTAGCCTTTAATCTGAACTTACAGGATGGAGCTGGTTGGCAGGCACAGGTCAGAAGCAACGAAATGGAGAAAAGAAGGACCCAGCTCTTTTCCCTCTACTGAAACCTGGTGCTCGGGTTCTCTGCAATGTTGAACCAACCATCTTCGTCAGCACATTAGAAACCCTTCCAATTCTTTTTGTAAACCTTAAAAGAATATACCAGAGCTCTGAAAGATTTCGACCGAAATAGAGATGAAGGGTGCGTGAGATCACCAAGAAATTGCGTCAGATATTTGGAGAAATGAATGATGAGAAGAAGGGAGCCACCGTTATTTAGAAATCGCTGAAAATTGAAGAACAAAACCAAACCAATTAACAAATGCTAGTTGGTTTGAGCAAAAGAGATTCGGACACTTTTTTAAGTAAGAAATCTTAGGTTCAATCAGGCACATTGATGAGTAGAGAGGTCTTGCTTCAGTAGATTAATTTTTATCTATTCAGTAGAGGATGTTCTGGGTGCACCCAGTAAATTGAACAAGTCGCCATTCTTTTTCAAATCAAATGGTAAATTTGAAGTTTTAAACGGTTCGCATGCTTCCTCCAGGACCCCGGCCATTAGAATCATAAGGACGCAAATCCCTAAGTGACCCCTAAAAAATTCCCCAACTTTTGAAATTGTACTCGATTGGCCCCTAGGTGATCAGAAAAGGTGGTGTCTTGAAGAAGGATTAAACGTAGCTGAAATGTTCCTTTTATTTTAGATGTCGTTTCCATGTTAGTGCATTTCTGGTCCTGCTTTCAACTATTGCTTCTGTTCTTATTTTTATAACGTCTTTATGTACTCAAGTTTTAAAATGTGATTTTCTTGCTGGTGCTTCCACTCTCTGATAGGTTTAAACCTGAAGCTTCTCAACTTAGCCTAGTCTCATCATTTTGGGGCCTCAATTTGTGTCTCAAGAACTTCAATTTGATCAATATAATCAATTTTGTCTCTTGAATTTAAGAGGACAATTTATCCCAGTAGCATTTAGATTATGAAACAGGAGGCTTTTGTTTCTCACCTCTAGTTTTGTATGATCTACTCACCAGCAGCAATGATCACCTTTGCAGATGGCCATTCACGGGTCAATCGAGCACACTTTTAAAATCAAAAGGTTGTTTGGAACCAATTTCAATTCAGAGGCCAAAAGGTGATACTTATGATTGTTCAAGGTCTAATTAGCGATTTAAGCCAATCTTAAAAGACAATTGGTTCCACAAATCCCCTAGCGGTCCCACCAGCTCCGTTGAAGGGCACCACCATCAGTAGAGGGACGTTAATGGATATATTTCTCAGTAATATCTGCTTCCACCCAATCACATGGGTCGGCAGGCACCCAGTTATATAGATATGAAGGTGGTAAATACCACTATCAATAAGTACAACACACCTTAAATTTTTAAAGTATACCGCATCATATATTATTATTATTTTTATAAAAAAAATAAATATTAAAATATTATTTTAAGATGACATAAATTTAATAATTTTTTTTACACATTTTATATGTATTCTAAGTTTTTCCATCATAATTTTTTAAATATAAATAAAATATATATGATAGAAGATATTTTTTTTAGGGAAATCTGCAATTATCCTCCTGAGATATGCCTTAACCTATAGTTTGTCCTTTTTATTTTGAGAAACCTACACTTTGCCCCTTGTGTTTTTTACACTATTTAATAACAATTTCTAAAACTGTATTTAAACTAGACAATAATTATCTTTCAATAATTTCAATCTCTCCAATATTTTTTTATAGTTAATAGATATTTTAAATTGTTAGTTTTTCCTTTCTATAAATGTATATTTCTTCTTATAATTACATATCAGTATTTTTTAAAGGTCGGTTGGCTGTGAAAAAAAAAATCTTGAAATTATTGGAACATTATTATCAGATAGTTTAAATTATGGTTTCAAAAGTTGTTGCTAAACACTGTAAAGCAAACAGGAGGTAAAGTGTAGATTTTTAAAAATAGAGGGGGTAAAGTGTAGGTTAGACCAAACCACATGGGGTTTTTGTAATTTTTCTTTTTTTAATATAAAAAACATAAAAAAAATATGTTATATATAGAGAGAGAAAAAAATAAATAATACTCAGAAATAAATTAATTTATTAATATAAGATAAAAAATAATACTTTAATAATTACAATATATTTTCTAATACCACATTGAGTTCTTAGGTAGCTCAAAGTAACTATTAATTTTTTTTTTAACTAAGAAAAGTAATCAAAAGAATAAAATAAATATTTATTTTATGATATGTGTATTAATTATATTTTAATGTTTTATATATTTATGATATTTTAATGTCAAATGACAAAAAAAAATATCTCACACGCATTCATGAAAAATAAAATACTGTTATACGTACGTCGCGGTTTCTTTGCAGTATACAGTGGTTTTCGGATAAAATGTATACAAAAAATGAGCGCTATGCAAAATACCGTAAAATATCATGGTATGCCGTGCGATAAAATGAAAAAATGTAAAAATATTTGTATTGCATACCACTTACCTGCAGTAAACGATATACCGTGGGGTATACCGTGATATTTAACTTCATAGATACGAGTAGGATGTGAGTTTAATTCCAAAAAAAGCTTTGTTTTCCAACAGGATTATGGTCTACACTGCCTATATCTTAACCAAATACTAATATTATTCCAAAATGTTAATTATGAGACTTATTGAAATACAAACACCAAAAGCGCTCCCAATTCTTTTTCAAAAGGAAAAATCTTTAAAATATCTGTCCTGCAACAATCCATTTTCCTCCTGATTCCAATTCCAGCAAGCTAATGTGGTCACCAATCCTCATACACCACACCTGAAGTCATTTTTTGCTTTTTTTTTTTGTTAAAATTCAAAATATATACTAAACAAAACGGCTGGTTGGGCGTTTACCCAACCAATTGACAATTGATTGTGCATTACATATGACAGGTAGTGTGTGGGAATGAGGGCAACCAGAGGCCGAGACCCTGTAAAATGGTAAAATATGTATATTACTTCCTAAGTTTTGAAGGAAAAAAAATATACATCCCCTTTTTAAAATTGGTAGAATCCGAATCAATATGAACTAACATAGTTTGCTTCAGGGGACATTGTTATTTTCGGCTATGTTTTATATTCCTTATTACATAAATCAAAATCAAGCCGAAAGGCATCGGGTGGGCTCAAGGTCCAATAGACAATAGAGGTCTACAAGAACAAACATAGCATTGAAACTTAGGACACACACCCATAAAGCTCGCCGTCCAGCTATTTATGTAGGGAGTATCTCTCTCATTTCATTATGTTGCTACCATTGTCATTTACATACTTAGAGTATTGATGGGCTTTCCCAGGGTGCCACCCTCGAGGGTCCTCCTGACCATATCTTTTGTCTTGTATGCAGATGACCGGGATTGCAGGATACCTCTGCATACTCGCCGGATCCTTGAGTACTGCCTGTATCAAATTGTGCCATCGATGGAGACTCAGCGTGCCCTCTAAACACCGCCCATTGTCAATGAGACGGCCACATGGTGGAAAGTCGGGTGCCTTCTGCTGTAGCTATGGTGGCCTTATTATTTATATTGTTATTACACGCAGAAGTCACAACTGCTTATGACTTACCTCATTCATGCCACTCCTAACTAAAGATATGGAAACATCGAAGACAAAAAGATAAAATGGTGGCACTCAGGGTTGAACCATGTACTCTATTAGAGCAACAAATTCCATACAACCCTGTTTAAGCTTAGGATGCTGGTCTAAATCAATTCTTCTACCACTAGAATCCAATGGCAAAACAATCTCCAAGAATTAAAGATGTAAATAAGCATGACACTTTTAAAATGTGACAAAACAATGTAAGGCTAAATGCAATATAAACAACAGTAGAAAAACAAAAAGACACAATAAAGAAATTATATGTTTATATAAAGGAAAACATTGCAACAAGTTTAATTAACTGAGAAGACTAAAAACAAAGAACAATATATTAGACTAGCACAACTCCTTTAGGAATGCTTTAAGTTCCCTGCAAGTCTTTGTATTATGTCCACAATCCTTATGATACATGTAGTCTGTGTATTAATTGGCCAGGGCCATTTGATCACCATATTCCTGTACTCAATGGTGTAAAGGATGTTCGCCTTGGTGTCTCAGGAAACGTGTAAACTACACTCAACGTCCTTTTCTTCTTGTTGGGGCCCCGATTATTTGCTGACTAGTCCTTCGCTACTAATTCCTTCTCTTCATCATGACAGTTTGCATCCTTCGCATGGATATAATGATATACTCAATTATAGAGTTCATCATGCCCTAGGCAGGATTCTCTTGGATAAAGTAAGAGAAGCATGACTTCTAGAAGATGTGACTTCTAGAGGATGCCATTAGTCAAGGCTAGTAACTTGACATCTGAGGAAAGATTTGAAACTTGTAGGGTCTCCGAATTAAACCTCATTAGATAGTCCTAGAAGGGTTCATTCCTCTCCTATTTAACATCTTGGAGTTGGTTAACCGTCTTCATTAAAAGCTGGCTTCCTATAAATTGTCAAAGAAATTCCTAAGACAGCTCATCAAAGGAAACAAAATTTCCCTTTTTTAGTATCCCAAACCAGGTTGAAGTCGCCTCTAAAACTATTGAATTGAATGCCTTACACATAACGGCATCACTTGCCCCTTCAGGTTCATTGTTGTGGTATACCTCTGTGCATGATTAACTGGATTTGTCAGCTTATCATATAGATATACTTTTAACATCTGGAAATGAAGGGCTGAAATCACATTTGAATGATGTTTAGCAAATGTTCCTTCAAGGTTCTGAGCCTTTGCCTTAAATGATCTCCCTTTAATTGTTCCTTCATTTCATCTAACCTTTGGAAAACAATGTTCATATTACTGACGTCCAACTCTTCATGAGTCTTCCCCTCCATCACTCTTTTGATAGATTTGTTGCCCCTTTTTATCCTCGTGATGGCTTTTTGCTGCTTCTTCTAGGACCCGAAAAAAACCCTATGAATCTTTTGGCATAATTGCTCTCATAAATCCTCCAGTATGGAATGCTTCAGAGCATTGAGTTGTTCATTCATTGAGGTTGCAAGAGCCTTCTCTCATACTGGATTGCGTGGCAAAAGAAGTAAATCCATCATCTACCCTTTGGGAAGTGCACGTTCTTTTTAGGGTACCCCTTTTCCCCCTATAGAGGCATTTACCCTATCGTTCTCTTGGCTAGTCTCATTGTTCAAGTATGGTCTCTTGGTCTTAACCACCATATTCGGTGATCCTACAGATGGTGCCCAATTGATACAAAATATGTAATGGGATGCCTGAGACCTTTAGAGAATAGTGTACCTAAAATCAAAGGCAAAGGTTAAGGGCCCCAAAGTTATGTGTTTGGAGAAGACCCTCTAATGTTTAAGTCAGTAATGACCTAGGAGAAGATAAAGCTTAGTGAAAACTATAATCCAAGTGATAGAACGTGCCTCATCTCCTTTTTTTGGAAGCCCCTTATAGGTCCTAAGATGTGATCATGGAAAAAACTCCTCATATTGCACGATCACCTTTGTGATTGTGGGGATCCTCCTTAATGTGCATCCCGTAGAGCTAATGGTTTCTTTAGCCCATAAGCAACGCTCCAACAGGTTATCTAGTCAATGCATCAAAGCCAAATCTGTGGGCTGACACTAATGAGCACTCATTAATCTTCAATAAACCTTTTAACTAGTGGGCCAAAGCCCAGTAAGGTATCATTGATAAATCGTGAAAGTTTGTGTACCACATACTGCATACCCATGGTAAATTGTATAGTATTTAATACCATGGTCATGAGGTACAGTATTGGTTAGGCATATATATATATATATTACTAGTAATTGCACTTGAATCAAGATACTGAGTTATTTTTTACTCCAATAACTATAATTACAATTATCTTGTTCAAAATAAATAATAGCAATAATGATTTAACTTTTTTTAGTTTAGATATATTCCTTAGGTTTGAGGATAAAATACTCCCAGATTAGGTGCCGCACCCATACTTTCATGATATTTATGAAACTGCCACCGCACCTTGAACAACACATTTATCTGAAAGGAATAACACTTTTGTCTAAAAACAATATCACTTCACAAAGTATATTTGTCTAACTTAAACAACATTTTTTATGCTGATTCAAAGAATATTATTTATAGACAATATTTCTTCCCAAATGAATAATATTTTATAGAATACCAAACTTGTAAGAGTGGAACAGCAGAGGATATCATACTCCATCGGCTCCTTCAATTACGTGGCCAATGATAAGTTTGAGTGAACATGAATTGGACTCACCATAAGAATATGTCCTATAAAGAAGGGATTGAAGAAATGATGCTACAACAGAGGCAACCTTAATGGTGGAGGTTGCTGCCGGTAGGAGTTGGCTAAATGAGTATGTTGATAATAGTGCTGAATAACTCAGCTTTTATTTAAAGCTGAATATATTTTTATTCCACAATGTTGTTCCATTCAGTGATAGGTGATGTTCCATCTATACAAATTTATTGTTTTATAATATATTGTTCATTTCGTAAGATGTGCTGTTTGTAATAAGTGTTGTTCCGTTCAATAATAAAGGTTGTTTCATTTAGTAATAAGTGTTGTTTTATTCATACAAATATGTTGTTCTGTAATATGTTATTCATTTTATAAGATATACTGTTTATAATAAGTGTTGTTCTCTTTAGTAATAATTAATGTTCTGTTCAGTAATAAGTGTTATTTCAACCATACAAATGTATTGTTCTGTAATATGTTGTTCATATCATAAGATGTGGTATTTGTAATAAGTGTTATTCCGTTCAATAATAAGTATTGTTTCCTTCAATAATAAGTACTCCCTCCGTTTCATATTAGCTGGCCCTTTTGCCTTTTTTTACTAAAGTTTGACTTAAATATATTTATATTAATATGAATTCAAAAAAATTCTAAAAAATGATATTTAAAAACTAGAATCTTTAAAGTTTCATTTTCATGTAAAAAGTTCATATTTTTATGATAAATTTTATGAGAAATAAAATCATAGATTAATTGCTGTGAATAATAAAGAGGCCAGCTTTTGTGAAACTGAGGGAGTATTATTTTGTTCATATAAATATGTTATTCTATAATTTGTTATTCACTTCATAAGATGTGTTGTTCATGATAAGTATTGTTTTGTTTATTAATAAATATTGTTCCTTTCAATCATAAATGTTGTTTCTTTCAGTAAGAAGTACTGCTCCATACTTACAAATGTAGGGATGACAAATTGGTAGGTTAGGCCGGGTTTGAGTCAGGTTATTCAGGCTCATGTTTAATTAGGTTAGCATCAATTCAGGTTTACATAAGGTTATTTGGGTCCAGGTTGAGTAGATTTCGAGTTTATGTTAGGTTCGGGCTTGAGTTTATTTAAGATTGGGTCACTTTCAGTTTCAAATAACTTCAGGTTAGGTTATATGGGTTTCGGGTCAAATTCAAGTTTAATCGAATTATTAGTACGTAGGCTGGAATAACTTGATTGATTCAATTTTTTATTTATATTTTGCTAAAATATAAATTAAATAATTTGATTTTTTTATGTAAAGATTTAAAAAGTTTAGAGATCCTTGTTGTAATTTTTACGAGTGACTAAAATGAAACTTTTAAAATTTAGGTACCTAATAACTAAAAAATTACTAGACATAAAAAATAATATACAAAATTTAATTTAACTATATATAAATATGTTAATATATAATTATTTTAATAAAGTACCTAATTCAAAATTTTGCAAATTCGATTTATGAAACCATAAACTTGGTCATTTTAGAACATAAGAAGTTGGGAGGATCATACACATTTAAATTATGTTGTCACTTTAAGTTATAAGTTTTTAGGAATTTAGAATCATTATTTAACGGGCCTAAATGCGCCACTGATCCCTTAAGTTTGGTGACTCGCACAAGTTAGTCTTTAAAGATTGACTCATCATAACTTAATCCTTTAAATTTGAAAAATGTTACAACTTAGTCCTATAACTTGGAAAGTGTACGTGTCTTAGTCCTTTCAACTATCACATGCTATCACGTGCTTGACAGCGTTCATGTCCTGCCTACTGTCAACCTCTTCGTGATGTCCCGACGACATCCCAACCTCACCAACGACATCCCTACCTCATCGGTTACCATCTCTAGCGACTTTGCTACTTAACCGGTGTTGTTGCGTGGTTGATTGCTACCATTTCCAACGATTGACGATGTAAATTTTAAGTTCCAGCTGTTACCATCTCCGACAATCAACGATGAAAATGTGGATGAATGGAAATGGAATTAAAAGGGTTTTCTTCCTTGAAGGCGCTGAAAACAAAGGATTCAATCTCATTCATCAATTTCGCATACAAAGCATTTAATTTCAAAATTTAAAATTAGGTTCATAAACAATTTGGAAAAACCAGATTTGATTATAGTCAAAATTAAAACAAAGCATACAAAATTAAGACCTAAAATTAAGAGCTTCATGAGCATTCGGACTCAAAAGGAAAATTTTCAAGTCCATTAGTTTCTGGTAACCCCCATCCTAACTCGATGCCTCCCACCGTGTCTGAGTGAGCTAAGTAACCCCATCCATCTTGCCATCCATTCAGGGACTAAGAAGCAACATTTATCAAACTTAACAGACTAGGTCACGATGAGTCACACTTTATGGACTAACTTGTATGAGTCACCAAACTTAATGGACCACTGGTGCATTTAGGCCTTATTTAGCGTCAAACTAGGAATTAATTTAGTTTAGGTTTTAATTTGGAGCCCTAGAGGTCGTTGAGGCAAAATGGAAGAGTTTGAGTGTAAATTAAATGTTTTTAGAAAGATCTAAGCAAAAAATCATGAATTTTTAAATATTTTTCAATCATATATTTTATGTTAATTTAGGTTAAAATTAGGACTTATTAGGTTTAGACTTAGGTCTAGATTCGGGTCATTTCAGGTTTGGTCTAATTTGGGTACAAGTATTTCAGATTTGGGTAATTCAGGTTTTAGGTTTCCCTTTATTCAGAATCTGTATTCAAGTCGGTTGAATACAACCGGGTTCGGGTTATTGACTTTTCTTGTCAAATTGGGTTAAATTTGGTTTGTATTTGGATAGGTTTGTCCATATTTTCGAGTTGGGCCAAATTTTTCCACTCCTATACAAATGTGATGTTCTGTAAAATATTGTTAATTTCATAAGAAATATTATTCGTAAATAATGTTATTTTATTCACATAAATGTGTTGTTTTATAATATACTATTCATTTTGTAACATGTGTTGTTCATAAATGATGTTGTTCATTTAGTAAGAAGTGTTATTCTATTCTTATAAATGTGATATTCTATAAAATATTATTAATTTCGGAAGAAATGCTGTTCATAAAAAATATTTTTTAATTATTCCCATCATACAAATGTGTTATTCTATGAAGTGTTGTTTTCGTCAGACAAACGTGTTGTTCTGTTCAGCGGTATTCTATTCAAACAAATGCACTGTTTAGGACACGGTGGCATTTTTGTAAATAACGTGAAAGTGAGAAAGTAACGAGCTGCACCAGGTGTACCCTATAACTACTTTATTTCATATTAGTTTTATTTTTCTATTTTTTACATAGTTTTTTATTATAATATTTCATCATGACTATCCTCATTTATACTATCCATTATAACAGATTGCTTATTGTATTTGATTTCTATTTATTATAAATAATAATAATAATAATAATAATAATAATAATACAATGTAGAGTATGCTATAGGTAATACTGGTTGCAAATAAAAAGATAGATTTTTTTTATTTGTGATGGTAGGGCACTTATTAAAAATTTCTTCCTTGTATATTTAATATCTTATCAAAGAAGTCATAATTTCTCTTCTCATTGTAAAATTTAAAAATTAATAGTATGCAATCTATTAAGGAAACATCTTAATTTAATGGAATTAATGATATTATGTATTTAGAAATTTTATTAAAAGTTAAGTTAGTAAATTTTACCTTAATTTTTATATTATTTTTATATTTTAGATTCAAAAAGCTAATGATTAAACTAAAGATCTTATATTAGTTGGCGCAAATAATTAAATAAATTTACCATTAATGTATTAGAATAACTTTGAATTTTTAAAGAGATATAAGATAAATTTTGAATAAATATTTGACGTTTTATTAAAATAGAAAAAAAAAAAAAGACATATACTAAGTCCATTGGTAGGACATTCAATAAGAAATTTAAGCAAAAATAAATTTTTTTCAATAATTATGACACAAATATGAGTCATGATGTCAAAGTATAGAATTTGTAAGTAAATATTGAGTTTTTCCAAGGATATGTAACTATAATTACTACAAAAGCTTAATTAATTGACTTATGACTTTTAATATAAAAAAATGCACTCACTACCATGGTTTCAAATCTACATTTGCTCTTTATTTTATAGTTGAGTTAATATGATTGTTCCAAAGATCAAGATCAAGTCTTGTACAGTTTTTTTTCTATCTTGTTAGCAAGTAATTAATGCTTATCCAATGATTTAGAAATTATACTCATATTACTAAGGTTTGAAAATCTAGTATTACCCATTGTTTTCATAATATAATTAGTCAACCATTGAAAAATAGAATCCTTAAAATAGAATAAATTCCTAGTACCTAAAGGGAAAACAAATAACTTGTAATTTAAGAGCCAACAATATTATGTATATGTAATAATCTTTTTGAAAGTAAATTTTTATGGTGTTATTAATTTTTTAAGAATTTTTTTCATTTTTAGGCATTAAAAAAAATTCATAAAAATTTAATACGATTATAAAAACTGCATTTTCAATGGCTTATTACACCTACATGGGATTGAAATTTAAATAAAATTAGTTTCAAGTAAAAAAATATAAAAAATAAAAATAAATCATTTTAAATTAAATTGACTTAAGTAAAATGAATTCACTCTAACTTTTAGTCACTTTATATCTTTTCACTTTTGTTATATACAGATGCAACTATATATATATATATATATA
>KK899513.1:9866-19874 GCA_000696445.1 Aquilaria agallochum | reverse complement strand
TATATATATATATATATATATATATTAAGTTGTGCTTTTAGGTTCTTACAAAAATATTTAAAGTTTAGCAAAAAAAATAAAATTGATAAACATCATGTTTTTAGGCATGTATTATAGTTATATAAATCAAAGATATGTTTGTTACAAAATTTTAAATTTAATGGCATTTTTCAATCTTTTGCCATAAAAAAGACTTACAGGAACAACAATTTTTTTATTTTTTAATATTTTGATCCAATACATATAGTACATGTTGGGGTTTTTTTATTCTGCCAAAACTTATATGTCCCCCTAAGAATCCTCCAACTTCTTCCATTATCATATAATTCTCTATATGATTAGAACCCCCTGTCAGGATCTAAAATAATGCAATCTAATTATAACTTTTGAACATATAAACCTCCAAACTTCTCTCCTTATTGTACTTAATCTCAAATAAAATAAAACTTACAATCCCAATATAAAATTAACTTTATCTCTTAATAACTCTAAAACTACTTTGAGGCTAAGAGCCTTTATTATGAAATATAATATTTAAACAAAAAATACTTCTTATTTTTTTTAAAATAGCTTGTAGGGTTTGATTGGTTCTAAAAACTTTTTTAAAAAATAATATTTTAATATTATTTAGTATATACAAGGAGTTAGTTGCTAAGAATAAAAATTTGTGTTACATATTAAAAAGGATGACCATGTGGAAAAATTAATTCTTATTATTTTTTCAATATATATTTTAAAACATTGGATAACGTAAAAAAAAAGTTCATGCTAAAAGTCCCTTATAATATAAGCACCTAATTCTAATAAGATAGACCAAATATGTAAGCTTTTATATAATCTATATTCATCTAAGTTGGAAAAAAAATTAATTGACAAAAATTTTATATTCAAAGACATTTTTTATAGTAGAACAAACTTAAGCCATACTTGTTAAGTTGAAATTTTAAATTTTATAAAATACTTATTATATTTGATTCAATTATTTGATAGTAATATAGGACCAAAGGTAGCATACTTGATGCAAAAATATAAAAATTTTAAAGGGAATCTAGGAGTTTTAACACAAAAAAAAAAAATTACATACAATATTTGATTCTATATCATAAAATCAAGCATGGACAAATTTGAAGTAAAAAATAAAATTTAGTAGCAACTTAAAAATCTCTTTTAGTATTCTAGTGCTAATATAACTTCAATTGAATAAATAAAGGAAAAATAGAGTCTTATTAAAAGAACAAAGATAAAAAAAATTATTTAATATTTATGCACATTCATACTTTTTATATATTAAAGATAAAGATATATCAGAAATAGACGAAATTAAGAGGAAACGGTCAAGAGAAAAGAAGCGGCAGCTGCATGCTTCATGGACGGGATTAACACGGTGCAAATTTATTACACTACCCACGTCCATGACATGCCTGGGCCTGTGGACCATATTCTCCGCAAAACCAAAATATACACAGCAATTCAGACCGGGGAAAAAACACCGAGCAGAAAGCAAACTATTTTATTTCAGATTTCCAATATATATTTTAGTTTGGGTAGATTGTTTTCAGGACATATTCTAATTTATATAGATTATTTTCTTAGAGGACTTCAACGTCTTTTTTGTTTCAGAAGCTCCGACGCTGGCGATGCTTGCTACAGGAAGCCCTTCTCTTTGCAGCACTTTATGGCATCCTCGAACATGTCATTGATGCCGTGCTCATATTTGAAACCAGTGTCCAACAGTTTCTTTGATGACACGCCAGGTGTTTTGGCGATTTCCATCGCTTTCGTATCCGGCATTGGACTGCAAAAGATGATTATGTTCAGAAAACTTTTGGCTCCAGTTCTACAGCTACCATTCAACTAGTGAGATATTCGCAACAAGAGAGAGGAAGTTACGTACTTGATTGGGTGTTCCGGATACTCGGAAGCAAGAAGTTCAACCACTTCCTTGATTGTTATTTTGTCGGTGGAACAAATGTACCTTCCATTTGCATCTGGGTGCTCGAGCAAGAAGATATGTGCCCTTGCAACATCATCAACATGTACCACTGGTATCTTGTATGGAACGTGGCGTTCGTCCCAAGTCCCTGCAGGAACAAAATCACTTCTTTTTCTTGGTTACTAGGAAGATGACGCTTGAAAAATAGTGAGGATCAAGTCATCATGACCACATATACGTTATAGGCCTCAAATGCAAGTTCCAAAAGCTGGGGGCAACAATGGAACGGACGGAGAGCTTAAAGCAAAGATTACCTAAGATCATACCCAGAACTACAGACACTGAGTCAGGGAGCTTTGGACAAATGAATGGACCAAGAACATAGGGAGGGATGACGGTAACGAGATCGAGTCCATGTTGTGCAGCGAATTCAAGAGCTGCCTTCTCTGTCAATGTCTTGGAGATGAAGTAAGGGCTTCCAAATGGCCTCGTTGCCCTGAGGAAATCAACATCGGTCCAGAAACTTTCATCCCGGATCTCCACTTGATCATTATTGTCAAAGGCAACAGTTGAAGCACTGGAAGTGTAAACCAGACGCTTCAATGTGTTGGATCTCAAGCAAGCCTTTAAAATGCCTAATGTTGCATCTACTACTCTTTTGGTTATCACAGCCTCGGGCTCTTTCCCTTCAAAGTCCACAGGACTTGCAAGATGGAAGACTCCGATACATCCTTGGATGGCAGGATCAAAGCTTTCTGGGTCATTCAGATCTGCAGCAAAGATCTTGAGATTTTCTTGTGCTCCTGGTAGGCTGGTGAGGAAGGTAACGTCTTTCTTCACATCTGCCCACATGTGAAATAAGGAAACCCAAATTGTGTTGGTACAAAACCAATTATCAGGAACTCACAGATGGTAACATTTCAAGATGGAAATGGATGTTGGATCTGTGAAACACCCCAAATGTTTAACTAATGAACTTGAATAAATCAATTAAATAATTGACTAAATTTTAATCTCGACAAGTATGGGAGTTATTAGATGATTAATTTCACATCCCCACTTTGCTCAGTTGTAGGGGAAGACTAGTGTAACGAAAGCTCAAAAACAATCAAACCAACCTCTAACGGTGGTGTTGACAGAGTAACCCTGCTGGAGAAGCCTCATGATGAGCCATGAAGCTATGAAGCCCGTCCCGCCGGTCACGCAAACCCTTCCTTTGCCTCCCTCCATCGCTGCCTCTTCTCTACTAGTGTAGCTTTTTTCCAGAAATACCACTCGTCTGTCGTTCTCCTTGTTGGTTTCTTTAGTCTCCCATCCGGCCACTTAGTCCACCATTCACAAAAAAAATGACACGTGTCCGCAACTTGACTTATCTATTTTGACGCCGTTGGTCCGTCATTACTTACCCCGACCAATCTGTGTCGGGGACGCTTTCCGATTTCTAACCTCCCGGCAGCCGCAGCCTTCTGCTTCACGACGACTTCAGTAATTCCGAGCAATTTCAGTATGACGCATGAAGGAGTCTTGGGTGAGTGGGCTGAAATCGCTATCGGAAAGCAAATGGGCTACTGCGACTTTTGTTTCGTCTCTCACTCCACACGGCGAATACCGATAGTGCGTCCGTAAGACGCCGCTGGCGTGGCTTGGATCTGTTTAACAGCTTCGAGTTTAATGTCCACTTGGTGTCCTTGGACTTAATGAGACATTTAAAGTTTTGTGGAAACTTCAAATTCCCCTTTAAAGATCCTGAGACCCTTCTCCATGTCCCAATCTCTGTCCCTTTCGGTCGACTGGCTGAAATAATCAAAACCGATCGATTCTTTGTTGTTATATTTTACAGTTGTACCAACTGAAATTGTTCTCAAACCGAACCAAACCAACTGAATTCTACATTTTGGTTAATTCCTTTCTTTGAAATATCAAGAAAGATTTAAATATTGAAGCACAACCTAGAAAAAGATAATTGAATATGTGATAAACAACATAAAAATGGATTTAACGAATCTCTATTACTTTTTCTGAAAAAGTTGAAATTGTAACAACAAGCCCAACAATAGATCAGATTCATACACTTACAAATCTGAAAAGTAAAAGAAAAGGAATGATAATATGCAAAATAATGAAAAATCTAAGCAATACCTTGAAAAAGTTGGTCTTGGTTATTGTAAGCCTGCCATGAACAGATCCCCTCCACCTTGCACTTCACCAATGTCGTTGTTCTTTACAATCTTGCTGACTCCACTGCATCTCTTCTACCTAATAAAATCCCATCTTGTAATCCAGTTTATGGGCATCATATAGGCATTCCACGTAGTGGATGCCAAAATTTCAATTCTGGCATAAATTGGGGTAAGGTGTAAACCACGCAAGGGCGGTGCCACATTTAGTCGAGGGCAATTGCCCCTACTCATTTTTGGGAAAATTGCACATGTTATATATAAGTTTATAATAATTAAACATTTTGACCCTATAAATTTTGTAAAATATATATATTTAGCCCTACTATTTTTAATATATAATTTTTTCCTCCACTTGAAAAATTTTATGGATCTGCCTCAAAGCCACATTGGACCAATTGGTTCTAAAGACTTTTTAAACACTTGATAAATAATTACATTGGCTCTAAAAGCTTTTCAAACTCTTGATAATTAAATAGTTATATTCTACATCATTATAAACACTATATATGTCATGGATGCAAATAGCTTGAGCTTTTAGAAGTTTAGTTAATAGTATCTTCACATGTTGCTAAAAAATGTGGGCGGCAAATACACCACAAAAATATAGTGTCTTCTTTTCTAGATGCTTATTAGGAACTTTTCCAACGGTTGTTGATCTCCCAAGTAAGGGAGAGATTGTTGATTCGCAGTAGCTTCAGAAACAATCCGGATGAGGTGGCAATGGCTCATCTTTTTCTTTCATTTTACATGATCTGAATTTATGTTGAACTACACTCCAATTTTTACACAACCGACAATAGGGATCAACTGTGTTGATTGGATTTGTGATACTTTATTTTTAATACAACCAGGTGTGGATGCAATTAAAACTAGATATTCTCTTAGCCATTTTGTGGAGCACATGCAATAAAAGGTGGATGCAAAAAAGCCACTGAACTTCCAGTCATTTTTCAATCGAAAATTACTTTTATGGGCAATTGGGAAGGGATCGTTCTAAAATACGGGGGGTGTACCAATACCCCCCTTTTCATGCCTCATCCCCAAACTTTTGTTCTCTGATCAGTTAAGAACCCAAGTTTAGAAATATCACAATAGTATACAAAATAAGAAAATCATACTGTAACCTGAACAACAGGTTACAGGTTATGCGGTATGTAATTAAGGCTAAACGGTATAATAATTAGGTTAGGTGGTAATGGATTTAGGTTAAATGGTATTAGATTTATGTTCATGTGATATAAAATTTAGATGGTATAAGAATTAGGTAAATATGGTATGAAATTGAAGTTAAATGGTATGATATTCAGGTTATGGTATAAGATTGAGGTTAAATGGTATGATATTAAGGTTTAATGGTATGAGATTTAGGTTAAATGGTATGAGATTAAGGTTACGTGGTATGAGATTCAGGTTCATTTGGTATGAGATTTAGGTGCATATGGTATGATATTAAGGTTATTGTGGTATCAGAATNCAGGTGTGGATGCAATTAAAACTAGATATTCTCTTAGCCATTTTGTGGAGCACATGCAATAAAAGGTGGATGCAAAAAAGCCAATGAACTTCCAGTCACTTTTCAATCGAAAATTACTTTTATGGGCAATTGGGAAGTGGCTAAACTCTTTAGAAGTGACTAAACATCGACTGATGCTAGCAATTGAAAATTTCAATAACTAAAAGGAGTAGACACTAGCACAAAAACAATTGAAGCTTTCGATCCCTATGCCTAGCAACTGAAGCTTCAGTCGCTCCAAACAGTTCTTTTTTTTTTTTTAATTTAGTTATTATTATTTAAATTCAATTTAGTATTAATATTAAATTATTTTAATTATTCTAAGTAGAATAATTATTTAATAAAATAAAAAACTGAAACAAAATTCATTTAGTATTAATACAAAAGTCATTTAGTAGAATGTGAAGATGTCAAACAAACTAAATAAAGCTAAATTGAGGCAGTTTTGCTCCTTTGCTCAGCCAGTCCACTATAGCCAGGTCAATAAATTAAGCAAACAGCTTTAAGCAATGTTGCTCCCCGAACAACAGTCACATGCACAGCTCAGTACTATCAACTAGATGGAAGCATCTTTATGCTTCAGTGCCCAAATATTTTGTGCCATGTAGTAGCCATAAGAACAAATTCATCAATTTTGTGGACAAGGTCCTGTTCATGCATCATTTTGAACCACATGAGAGCTTCCATCTTGTATGCAAGAGAGAGAAACTTCTCCTCTATTGAAGAAGCTGACCATAAATGAGGTGAGAAATGACATCTTTTGTTGTGTTAGACCTCCCTGAATTGTCATTAAAGCCCCAAGGTTTTTGTGCCTTAGCATCACAAGAACTGATGATACAGTGCTTGTCCATTCATTAGATAACGTAGAATCAGTAAAAGAAGCTCATCTTGACATTGTTGTTGTCTCTAATGAAGTTGTCAAAGCTCTTGCTGAGAATATGGAAGAAATCAAACATGTTCAATCTCTTCATTTATCTGAATCTATTATTAAGGTTTGTGCTCATTACCTAATAACTACTTTAACATATTATATATTTTTTGTAGCATTTTCTTCCATGATGACATTTTAGTAATGGCCTCCTTTTTCTTCGAAGGCATTTTTCAATCTCTCTAAAGATGAACAACCTAATTTTGAGGACTTTCGCTTATTGAACCTCCAAGTTGGTTATGGCGGTTGTTGTAATTTTATTCTTCAGTTGTTGATGAACCTTCAATATTTGAGGAAAGGCCATTCAACAAGCCAAACATTTGATTATACTTCCAACTTCTGAATTTACCCTATTTTATGCAATTGTATATTTTTATCTGAATAGCTTCATTTTGACACTCTAAGTATTGAGGCAATGTAACAGAAGCTGTCATAGTGTCAAAAAATCTCTTGATCATTACTAACAATTCAATGCCATTAGGCCTTTCATATGGTAATAAGATTTGTGTATGACTCATTATGTACATGTTTAATTTGCCATTTCTTATAAGGATCGATGTTTTGCTAGCATCCACGAGCAGATGTGCCATCCTGTTTGCAAAACACTATCAAAGGCATAATCTTTAGGTTGCAGAGGAAGACAATGAGTTGAAAATGGTAGAGTACTTTTTGAGGAATGCAAAAAGTTTGGAGAAATAGGTGATCTGTTCGCCTGTTAATCATCTTCTCTGATAGTCAACTTCCCTTAAACTGTCTAAGAGATTCCCGGGATACCTCATCAAAGGAAGTAAATTTCCTTATCTTTAGTTTCGTAAGCCAAGTTGAAGTCTCCCCTAAAAGTGTTGGATAGCACTCCCTACATAAAATGGTGTCACTAGCCCTTTTGAGGTTCATCATTGTGGCATACCTCTGTAGGTGATTAACTGGACCTATGAGCCCATCATAGATCAACATTTCATAACCGGAAGCCATAGAGAGCCAGCACATTTCCTGATTTCATCTGTGAAGGGCTAAAGTTGCATGTAACTAATGTCTGGCAACCATTTCTTTGAAGTTCTAAGCCCTTCCTTTGAGTGGCCCCCCCCCTTTCAACTGTTCTTTTGTTTCATCTAACCTCCGGAGAATAGTGTTGATATTACTGACCCCTGGTTCTTCATGCACCTTTCTTCTCCATCATTCTTCTAGTAAATCCGCTACCCCTTTTGGGATGAGGGCTTTCCTACTTGTATCCTTTATAGCTTTCTACTTCTTCTTTTAGGACCTAGGAAGAACTTTGCAAATCTTTTGGCATAATTTCTCTTGTAGATCCTTCAGTAATGAATGCTTCAGAGCATTGAATTGTTCATCCATCAGGGCTACAGGAGCACATGGAAAATAAGGTAGATCTATCGCTTACCCTTCGAAGAGTTAACATTCTTCAAGGGTGTGCTTTTTCCCTTATAGAGGCATCTACCTTATCGTCCTATCAGTTAATCTCATTGTTCAGGTGTGGTCTTTTGGTCTCAACCACCAAATTTGGTGATCCCAAAGATCGTCCCAAATTGATAAAAAAAAATGTATAGTAGGATGCCCAAGACCTTTAAAGATGAATGAATCAGAAATCAAGAACAAGGATTAGGGGCCCCGAAGTTGTATATTCGAAGAAGACCCTTCGATTTTAAGTCAATAATGGCCTAAAAGAAGAGAAAGTTTAATGAAACATGTAGTCCAAGAGATAAAGCATACCTCATCTCCTTTTGTGGTAAGCCTCTTGTAGGTCCTAAGATGTTGCCATCATGGACAAAACTCCTTCCATTACGTGATCACCTCCATGATCATAAGGATTCTCATAGCCAATGGTTAACCCATTAGCTCTTTTAGCTCACGAGTAGTGCTCCAACAGGCAATCCAATAAACAAGCCAACGCCCAATCTATGGGCCAACACAGACAAGGAACCCATTCATCTTTACTAGGCCTCTTGACCCGTGAACTGAAGCCCATTAAGGTATCATCGACAAATCATGAAAATTTGTACCACATACTACGTACCTGCATTAAGTGGTATACTACAGTATTTAATATCATGTTAATAAGTTGGATATTGGTTAGATATTCAACTTGATGGTAGTATGCAACCATATTACCTATAGCATATTTTACATTGTATCATCATCATCATCATCATCATCATCATTATTATTATTATTATTATTTAATAATAATAATAATAATAATAATAATAATAATAATAAATTATTATTATTATTATTATTATTATTATTATTATTATTTATGGAAAATAGAAATCAAATACAATGAGTAATCTATTATAATGGATGGTACAAATGAGGATAGTTATGATGTTATTATAATAAAAAACTTTATATATACTTGTACCATCCATTATAATAGATTACTCATTGTATTTGATTTCTATTTGTTATAAATAATAATAATAATAATAATAATAATAATAATAATAATAATAATAATAATACAATGTAAAATATGCTATAGGTAATATGGTTGCAAAAAAATGATAGAATTTTTTTATTTGTGATGGTAGAGTACTTATAAAAATTTTTGCCTCATACAATTAATATTTTATCAAAGATTTCAAAATTTATCTTCTCAGTGTAAAATTTAGAATTAATAGTATGCAATATTTAAGAAAAGGATCTTAATTTAATGGACTTAATGATATTATGTATTTAGAAGTTTTATTAGAATTTAAGTTAGTAAATTTTATCTTAATTTTATATTTAAGATTGAAAAAGCTAATGATTAAAATAAAATCTTACATTAGTTGGCTCAAAAAATTAAATGAACTTATCATTAATGTATTAGCATAAATTTTATTTTTCAAAGAAATGTAAGCTAAGTATTTAATAAATTCTTTGAGGTTTTATTAAAATAGAAACAAAAAAAAAAAAGGACATATGCCAAGTCCATTGGTTGGATATTCAATAAGAAACATTAGCAAAAATAAATTTCTTTCAATTAGCTCGACATAAATATGACCCATGATGTCAAAAAGTAGACTTAGTAAGTAAATATTGAATTTTTCTAAAGATGTGTAACTATAAGTAACTCTACAATACTAAAAAAGCTTAATTACTTGACCTTGACTTTTAATAAAAAATACATTTATCCCCAAGGTTTCAAATCTATTTTTAGCCTCTATTTTATTGTCAACCCAATGTGATTGTTTCAAAGATCAAGGTCTAGCCTTTTATAGCTTTTTTATATTTTTGGATAATTAATGCTTATCCGTTGATTTAGAACTTATATATACTTACATCACTGAGGTTTGAAAACTTAGTCTCAACTATTTTTCTTATAATATAATTAGTCAACTATAGGAAAATAGATTCCTTAAAATAGAATAAATCCCAAGTACCCAAATGGATAACTAACACCTTATAACTTAAGTTTCAGTCACTTTATATCTTTGCACTATATATATATATATAT
>KK899512.1:157892-193202 GCA_000696445.1 Aquilaria agallochum | reverse complement strand
TTGGCAACACCGAAGAGGGAAAACTGAAAAGTACAAGGCACTCGGGCGCCTTAAAGAAATTCTATACGTAGAATTTTTAGACAATAAATGGTGCAAGCCAGAAATTTGTCTAAGTACAGAAAGTTTTCCCCTGCATAAGAATGTTCGCCGAACAAAGCTGAAGTATAGACTCCCGAAAGTCTCCTGTTCCTTCCGAAGTCAATTGGGTTATATGCCCAAAAGAGGTCAAGTCTACCGAACACGGCTAGCAAGGGTAGGCTAAAATTCACCTAAGGGAACTTCACCAACTGCGACATTCTGCCCGAAGGATGGCCGACGAAACGGGCAAAGAAATACTTTTCTGAAGTCCCTTGACCGAAAGTGGTTGGGAAACTGGGAAACAAAAATTACTCAAAAAAGACTTAGCCAAATTATGGAAGAACATTTCATTGAAGGAGAAAATTCATTGAAGAAGGTCTTGGTACAAGGAGAAGATTACAAGAAGAAAAGTACAAAGCAAAAGAAGAAGGCAAAGGTCCTAGAATATCTAAGAGACCCCGACGTCATGGGAAGCTTCGGCTCCTAAGCCTTTCGCTGTCGCCTTCGGTGTAGGAGGAAGAAATGGGAAGTTAAGGATCTCGACTCTCGACCAAGTCCACCGAGGCCCCCCGGGAATATCCATGGCAGCCAGAAAGGAAGGATCGAGGTCCGGATACTTCTTCTGAAATTGATGACGAGCAAGGCAGAAGCCGTCCTGAAAAGCAACCTTGGTCGCCTGGACGGCTTTGTCTCTTTCAACGTCTAACTCGTCCGCCTCATTATGAAGATTCGAAACCTCTTTCCGAAGGTCAGAAATCTCCTTCCCCAGCTCCTCGATTTTCTTCTTCTTCTTCGAACCCTCATTCAATGAGTCGACCTTGGCCTGGAGTTCAGCATTTTCAGCCATTGCCTTCGCCAGGAGGGCAGACTCCCCTTCTTTTTCTTTCCAAAGGTTCTCGTTGGCCGAAGTCAGGCTGACTAATTTCTCGCCAAGGTCGGACATCTTCTTGGAAAATTACTTCAAGAGCTCCTCTTGGCCCTTCAAGAATTCCTCCCGAAGACTGGCAATATTCTCCTTGCATATTTGGCTCAACTTGGTGTTTGTCAGCACCGAGTTGGCATAAAAGACTTTGGCCTTCTCCAATTTGTTTTCAGCCTAAGCTCGAACCGAACATTGCTTTGCTGCCCAAGCTCGGAGGTATCCACTATACCCCAAAAGCTGCAAAAAAAAAAAGGTACTTAGTGAAATTTGTGCAAGAAAAGCCAAAACACTTAGAAAAAAAAGTGGGGAGGAAAATGAAGAGCCTGAAGAATTACCTGAGCAGCTTGCTCGGAAACTTTTGCGGCAAGGGCATCCTCGGAGGCACACTCCTCGGTGACTGCCTTGAAGGATGCCTGAGTAAGCACGCCCCTCGCCATTTGGGGTGCCATTTCTCGGCAATCCTGGAAGAACAGGTTCATGTCCTCTATGAAAGACCAGAATGGCTCCCTTGGGACTTTGTCCTTCGGGACATGAGAATCCCGAAGAGCCCGCCTTCGGGCATGCCCAACCATCCAAGCTGAGGGCGCTAGATCCTCTACAAAAAGAAACATACATCTTATCAGGTAAAAATTCTTTGGTTATAAAAGTTGTAAGATTGCAGGAGAAAAGAGACAAACTTGGTGCAACCTCAGCGACGTCGTCATCAGAGTCCCGGACTTCCTCCACATCGGCGGGAGTATGTTTACCTTTGGCCCTTTGGCGTTTTTCTAACTCTTTAGCAGAAGGATCCTCCGAAGAGGCTAGCAAATCTTCTGACGTAACGGGACTCACAGAGGCAGTAGTGGCCACCTCGGCAAGAACCCCCTAGGAGTTTCAGGCTTGGAAAAGGTTGCAACCTTGGTTGAAGTTGCAATGACATCGCCAGCCTTAGTGGAAGTAGCAATGACATCGCTGACCTCCGAAACGTCCTCCGAGTGGGGAAGAAGGGTGTCCTTCTTTGCCTTCTTGACCGAAGACGGTCCGCTCCCAGAAGTCTTGCGCCTCTTCTTTGTTTGTTCTCCCTTCTCCGCCTGACCAAGGAAGAGAGACCTGTAGTACGCGGCAGACTCGTTGCCCATTTCTGAAAAGGAGGGAAAACATCAGTGTGAGTCCACAGGCACTTATGCTGAAAAACTTTGAAAGAAACTTACTTTCAAAAAAAGCTTCGTAAGTAAGCTTGCTCCGAAGGAGCTTCACCAGCCAAGAGTTCTTCCCTTCGGTAGCAGGAGCCGGCATGCCGAGATCCATCTTGTGCTCTGTAACCACCCCCAACTCCCGAAGGACATCATCGGTCATGAGTTTCTACATGATCGGGAAAGGGTAGAGAGAGCGTGGAGGGACCTCGGCATCCCAGTCGGCGACAGTACGGACTCATCTGTCAAAGTTCCCAAACCTCGCAGCCAACTCGGGAGTTAGCAGCTTCCTGGGATCCATGATATCCGTCTCCAGCTTTCCCCGAGCCCATTTAGTCGGGACATGCAACCAGGCCTCCGCCACCTTTAGGAAGAAGAACTTCCTTTGCCACCCTCGCTAGCTATCCTTGGTAGAGAAGGTGAACATAAATTTCTTGCTCCCAGATCCCCGAGGTAGCATGAAATAAAAGCCACCATTCGGAACCGGATAGAGCTTGTAATACTGCATGAATAGGATGAAATGGGGTTCTACCCCGAAGATCCCACATATGCAGAGAAAGGCGTTAAAATAGCAGTATGAGTTGGGAGGAAGCTGATTCACGGCTATGCCATGAAATTGGCAAAAGTCACAAATCATCTTTGCAGGGGGAAATCGAAGTCCGGTCTTCAGTTGGGCTCGGAAATGGTAACCTCGTCAGCCCGGTTCATAAAGCTAAATTGACCAAGTTGGGGTAACCTTGTGATGGCATACGAAGAAAGGACAAATTTGGTCTTCCACTTCTTTAATTTTTCAGAAGTAGAGCAACAAGGGTGAGACATAAGAGGTTGCCAGCTCTCGGGGGTAGGCATGGTTGACTGAAAACGACTTCCGAAAGAGGAAAAATGACTTCGGGAAGCTAAAAGAAAAGTAGAAACTGAAGGAACTCTAGAAGTCAGAACTCACCAAAAGTCTTGCCGAAGTCGGGGTTTGAGGACGCCATCGTGAAAGGTTGCTGGAAATCGCTCCGCCGCTAAAGCCACCGCAAAAAAGGAGGAAAAGGCATAGAAGCAGACAAGAGCAAAGTGAGAGCAAAGAAAAACACAAATGAAGAGTATGACAGGAGGAGGCTTTTATAGATTGAGGAAGGGCAGCCAAAAGGTTGTCATAACTGCTGCGCAAAGGCAAAACGTCACCATAATTACCCCTTGCGCGTGAAAAGGCGTGCCCATCCCAGCAGATGCTTGCCATGTGTCGCCCGTCACGAGAAACTAGGACACATTTTCTGACATCCAAAAAACTCGGGCACGCTGCTCAAGACTAGCATGACTAGTTTCATGACACGACGGTCCACTAGCCTATGGTGGGAAAAATCAAAAAGTTGGGTATCTCGAGAACAACGAAGGATGGGTAGATGACATCTGTCCGAACAAGGCTTATCACCTAGGTGGCGAAGTGCCACCCCAACCAACGTCATACTCCGAGTGTAAATCCATAACGTCCGGGGTTCAAGGCTCTGTGCCGCCCTGTTCGACCGAAATGGACATACTACCACATGGGCCTCCGGGAGTCCACGAGGTCGTCCTGTCAAAACTGCCGATTGGGCGATAGACGAACACCAAAAGGACTACTTGCCAAAGTCTCCACTTCGTCCTTTCCAAGGGGTCATGTGATAGCCGAAGTGCTATCGCCCTGACCACCTACCGACCACGGGAAGGAAGGGGCCAGACACCTGAGGCATACGACCTCGGAAAGGACTCTGGAGTGAAGGAAGTCATACACCTGACGCACACAACCTCGGTAGCTCACCAATTCCAACTTCGGGAGCCAGCGTAACGCCTCCTTCGGGACGGTGACCGAACCAGCTTCGAGGGAGAAAGACCAACCACCCTCTGCGGGAGAAAGCCCCTCGAAGACGGGGATGCCGAAATTTCAGTTCGACTCCGGGAAAAGGCCTCTTACCCCGAAGTGAGACATCAACCAAAAGGACTTCGGTTGTACGGCAAGAGTCATCAAGGAGTCTTTGACACTCCACTCGCGTACATCTCCGACACATCGGCTCCAGACAAGCTCTGACGTCCTATCACGTCAGGCTACACTTACCACGGCTCACGGCCCGAGGAGCCAGCAGGTGACTAGGGGCCCCCGCGCCCAAAAATACGAACACCATCCGTCCATACACGTGCCACAATCTGAAGGGATCATCCCTTCCCTTATATACCAGGGAAATGGTCACAGACAGGGGGTTCCTTTGGAGAGAAAAAGAGGACAGAGAGGCCGAAAAACAGAGGACGCTCTCCTCCCTCCGCCTGAATACTCTCCCTTCAGCCCTTAGAAATACATGCCAGGAAAGAGCTTTTGGTGCTTATTACTATGTCCCCTTCTCTCTAAAAGTACTGACTTGGGCGTCGGAGGTTCCCCCCCAGAAAACAACCCCGGGGGCCTCATAAACCCTGTTTTCTGAGTGTTTCAACTAGGACTCCCTGAACAATCTCCCCTCCGGGCTCTCTCCCATACCGGAGGTCCTTCCCGTCATCACCCTGTCACGGGACCAAGAAGCTGCTGGCCATCACTTAAGGTGATCCACCCAGGAGACTAGTCTTCCTTCTGGACTAGCCTGCTCCTCTAGGACCCCCTGCTGCCGTCGCCACTGCACACAGTGGAGATGCTGGCTCCGTCAATCAGACCCGCATCAATTGGGTATCCAAAACAAACAAAGGGTTACTATTTCTACAACCCTTCTGAGCAAAAAGTGTTTGTTGGTCGAACTGGTGTCTTTTTAGAGAAATAGTTTATCTCTAAAGGAACTAGTAGGAGGAAAGTAGAACTTGGAGAAATTGAAGAACAACAATGAGACATCGAATCTGAAATGGAACCTGAACAGACACCACAAGATGATGTGGTTCAAGGGTTTCTTCCTGCAGCACAGAGCCAATGTAGCTCTAGTAGGATTCGGCATGAGCCTGAGAGATATTGATTTCTCATGACTCACACTGGTGATGTGATGCTCATGGATCAGGATGAGCCCGCAACCTACCAACAAGCTATGTCTTTTGGGTTTCGGGAGCCAAACAGCGCAGTGAAATTTAACCGAAACCCTCCAGGATCCAAGTGAAATGGGGTAAACCAGGTTTCAAAGCCCTAATCCAATTAGGCTTTAATTTCGGGCTTAATAATGGCTCAACTATTGGGCCTATTATTAATACGAAATTATTGTGAACCCAAAACCCAAATTATTAGCTCATGCACTCTAGTGATCCAAATAGCTCTATGTGTGTGACCTAGTAGGCTCTTACCACGTTGGCAATGATCTTAAATTAAATTTATGATCATAAACAATGAGGGGTGTCTAGCAACACATCATTGCTACCCAAGTGACAAGATTGTTGATGATTCGACTAAACCTTTATGATCATCCCCGATATATGCCATTGTCCCTTTGTCCAAGATATCAAGACTAAGCACGAGACATGGAATGTGTCATTCTCATATAGCCCAATCTTTGGTTTCTTGATTACCGAGTATACCAACTTAAACTAATGACATTGATATCGTCTATCAACTCATCCGAGCATGGCCATGCATTTTCTAAGTCTCACTCTATCAAAGGGCCCAAAGATATCACTCCCGTTACATAGGAGGGACAAATCTCATCTTGATCATACAAATCTCTCCGCATGATATGTGACATACCTAATGACCTCCTTCATTTTCACTCAGTTATGAGCGACAAANATATGGGTACAACTTGGAGAACTTGTGTACTGGACCGACCCACCATGACAACACTACATGGATCGTTATATGAGTGTCATAAGTGATTCTCATAGTGATCATGGTATATGTAGTCCTTCGACCTAAGATCATCAAGGTTCGTTACATGTGAGTCACATAATGTGATACTTTCCTTTGTTGCTCGTAACTGAGTGAAGTTGAAGGAGGTCATTAGGTATGTCACATATCATGCGGAGCGATTTGTATGATCAAGATGAGATTTGTCCCTCCTATGTAACGAGAGTGATATCTTTGGGCCCTTTGATAAAGTGAGACTTAGAAAATGCATGGCCATGCTCGGATGAGTTGATATACGATATCAATGTCATCAGTTTAGGTTGGTCTACTTGGTAATCAAGAAAGCAAAGATTGGGCTAAACGAGAATGACACATTCCATGTCTAGTGCTTAGTCTTGATGTCTTGGACAAAGGGACAATGGCATATATCGATGATGATCATAAAGGTTTAGTCGAATCACCGACAATCTTGTCACTTCGGTAACAATGATGTGTTGCTAGACACCGCTCATTGCTTATTATCATAAATGTGATTTATGATCATTGCAAACGTGGTAAGAGCCTATTGGGTCTTACACATAGAGTTGCTTGGATCATTATAATGCATGGGCTAATTATTTGGGTTATAGTTTCACTTTAATTTCGTATTAATAATGGGCCCAAGAGTTGAGCCATTATTAACCCCGAAATTAAAGCCTAATTGGAATAGGGATTTGAAACCCATTAGGCCTAGAATTTGAGTCTTACTATAAATACAAATTTTAGTGAGAAATTCGAGCTTCTTGCCCTAGCCTACCAAAAGGATAGCCGCACTCTTCTATTGCAATTCCTTGGAGGACGCAAGCTAGCACTGCGAGCGCAAGAGAAATGCATCTTTCGGGATGTGGTGGAAGCGTGGTAATCCCGAGAGGCTCGTGTGGATACCATAGAGAGCTTGAACACGTCAACTGTTCAGGTTTTGTAATTCGACTCAACAGTTGAGTGAGAGATGTCAATCAAAAATTCGGTATGAAAATTTTTGAAGACATGGTTTACCCCATTTCACTTGGATCCTGGAGGGTTTTGATTAAATTCCGTTGCGCTGTTTGGCTCCCGAAACCCAACAAAAGGAATCGTTGGAAAAATGTTTGGAATAAAATGCAAACATTCACGACTAGTTACAAATGAAATGGAAACAATCAGAACAAGTTTAGATTGAAAAGGAAACATTTAGAACTAGTTTGGAATGAAATGGAAACACTAACTACTTGTTCAGAATGAAATGGAAACATTAACAACTTGTTTGGAATAAAATGAAAACAATCACAACTTGCTTTAATTGAAATTGAAACATTCACAACTTGTTGGGAATGAAAAAGAAACATTTGCAACTTGTTTAGAATGAAGCAAAAACACTTGCAACTTGTTTAGAATGAAGCAAAAACACTTGCAACTTGTTTAGAATGAAATGGAAGCATTCACAACTTCTTCGGAATGAAAAGGAAAACTTACAACCTACTTAAAAGGAATTGGAAACATTAAAAATATGATTGGAGTGAAATGGAAACATTCACAACTTGTTTATATTGAAATGCAAGGATTGACAACTAGCTTAGAATGAAATTAAGACATTCACAACCTGCTTTGAGTAAAATGGAAGCATTCATAACTAGTTTGGGAAGAAATAGAAACATTCATAACTTGTTTGGAATGAAATTGAAACATTCACACATTGTTTGGAACTAAATGGAAACATTCACAAGTATTTTTGAATGAAATGGAAGCATTGACAACTAGTTTATAATGAAATGGAAACATTGCGACTAGTTTTGAATGAAATGGAAACATTCACAACTTGTTTGGAAAGAAATGGACACATTCGTAACTAGTTTAGAATGAATGAGAACATTCATAACTTATTTGGAATGAAATTGAAGCACTCACAGCTAGTATGAAATGAACTAGAAATATTCACAACTATTATGGAATGAAGTGGAAACATTCACAACTTGGTTTGATCGAAATGGAAGCATTAACAACTTGTTTCGATTGAAATGCAAGCATTCATAACTAGCTTAGAATGAAATCGAGACATTCACAACCTAGTTTGACAGAAATGGAAGCATTCACAACTAGTTTAGGAAGAAATGGAAACACTCACAACTTGTTTGGAATCAATTGGAAACATTCATAACTACTTTTGAATGAATGAGAACGTTCACAACTTGTTTCGAATGAAATAGAAACACTCACAACTAGTATGAAATGAACTAGAACCACTCACAACTATTATGGAATGCAATGGAAACATTAACAACTTGTTTGGAACGAAATAAAAATATTCAGTAACTTGTTTGGAATGAAATGGAAACAATCACAACTAGTTTGGAGTGAAATGTAAAGATTCACAACTAGTTTGGAATGAAATGGAAACATTCATAACCAGTTTGGAATGAAATGGAAGATACACAACTTGTTGAAAATGGAATGGAAACATTCATAGCTTTTTTGGAATGAAATTGAAACATTCACAAATTGTTTGGAATAAAATGGAAACATTCAGAACTAGTTTTGTATGAAATGGAACCATTAACAATGTGTTTGGAATGAAATGGAAACATTCACAACTAGTTTCAAGGAAAATGGAAACATTCACAACTTGTTTGAAATGAAACAAAAACATTCACGACATGTTTCAAGTGAAATGGAAACATTCACAATTGTTTGGAATGGAATTTAAGCATTCACAACTAGTTTAGAATGAAATGGAAATATTCACAACTTGTTTGGAATGAATGGGAGCACTCACAAAATTTTTGGACTGAAATGGAAACATTCACAACTAGTTAACGATTGAAATGGAAACATTCACAACTTGTTTGAAATGAAATGAAAACATTCAGAACTAGTTTGCAATGAAATAGGAACATTCACAAGTACTTTAGAATGAAATGGAAACATTCACAACTTGTTTGGAATGAAAGGAGACATTTACAACTATTTTAAAATAAAATGGAAACAATCCCCACATCTTCCGAATGAAATGGAAAAAATTACAGCTTGTTTGGAATGAATTCGAAACTTTTACAACTAGTTTCAAATGGAATAGAAATAATCACAACTTGTTTGGAAAGAAATGGAAACATTCAAAACTAGTTTGGAAAGAAATGGAAACATTCACAACTAGTTTGGAATGAACGGAAACATTCACAACTATTTTAAAATGAAATGGAAACAATCACAACATGTTTGGAATGAAATGGAAACATTCACAAATTGTTTGGAATGAAATGGAAACTTTCACCACTAGTTTTGAATGAAATGGAAACAATCACAACTAGTTTGGAATGAAATGGGAATATTCAAAACTAGGTTGGAATTAAATGGAAACATTCACAACTAGTTCCGAATGAAATGGGAACATTGACAGCTAGTTTGGAATCAAATTGAAACATTCACAAGTACTTTCAAATGAAATGGAAACATTCATAACTTGTTTGGAAAGAAGTGGAAGCATTCACAGCTAGTTTAGAATGAAATGGAAGCATTCACAACTAGTTTTGAATGAAATGGAAACATTCACAACTTGTTTGGAATAAAATGTAAACATTCACAACTAGTTTGGAATGAAATGTAAACATTCACAACTTGTTTGGAATGAAATGGAAACATTCATAACTTGTTTGGAATGAAGTGGAAAAATATACAACTATTTTTGAATGAAATGGAAAGATTCACAACTAGTTTGCAATGAAATGGAAAGATTCACAACTAGTTTGGAATGAAATGGAAAGATACACAACTTGTTGGGAATGAAATGAAAACATTCACACCTTGCTTGCAATGAAATGGAAACATTCACAACTAGTTTTCAATGAAATGCAAACATTAACAACTTGTTTGAAATGAAATGCAAACATTCACAACAAGTTTCGAATGAAATGGAAACATTCACAACTTGTTTGGGATGAAATTTAAACATTCACAACAAGTTTAGAATGAAATGGAAACAGTCACAACTTTTTTGGAATAAATGGAAACACTAACAAAATTTTTAGAGTGAAATGGAAACATTCAGACTAGTTTGCAATGAAATAGGAACATTCACAAGTACTTGAGAGTGAAATGGAAACATTCACAACTTATTTGAAATGAAAGGAAACATTCATAACTATTTTCAAATGAAATGGAAACAATCACAACTTCTTCGGAATGAAATGGAAACACTTACAACTAGTTTAGAGTGAACTGAAAACATTCAAAGATTGTTTAGAATGAAAGGAAACATTCACAACAATTTTAAAATGAAATGCAAACAATCACAACTTCTTCAGAATAAGATGGAAACATTCACAAGTTGTTTGGAATGAAATAGAAACGTTCACAACCTGGTTTGACTGAAATGGAGGCATTCACAACTAATTTAGAAAGAAATGAAAACATCACAACTTGTTTGGAATGAAATGGAAATATTCACATGTTGTTTGGAACGAAATGGGAACATTCACAACTAGTTTAGAACGAAATGGAAGCATTCACAACTAGTTTGCACTAAAATGGAAATCTTCACCACTAGTTCTGAATCAAATCGAAACATTCACAACTTTTTTAGAACAAAATGGAAACTTTCACAACCAATTTAGAATGGAATGGGAACATTCACAACTTGTTTGGAAAGCAGTGGAAACACTCACAACTAGTGTGGAATGAATTGGAAACATTCACAACTAGTATGGAATGAAATGGAAACATTTACAACTTGTTTGGATAGAAATGGAAACATTCATAACTTGTTTGAAATGAAATGGAAACATTCACAACAACTTTTGGAATGAAATGGAAAGATTCACAATTAGTTTGGAATGAAATGGTGACATTCACAACTAGTTTGGAATGAAATGGAAAGAAACACAACTTGTTGGGAATGAAATGGAAACAGTCACACCTTGTTTGGAATGAAATTGAAACATTTATAACTTGTTTGGAATGAAATGGAAAGATTCACAACTAGTTTGGAATGAAATGGTGACATTCACAACTAGTTTGGAATGAAATGGAAAGAAACACAACTTGTTGGGAATGAAATGGAAACAGTCATACCTTGTTTGGAATGAAATTGAAACATTTATAACTTGTTTAGAATGAAATGGAAACATTCACAACTAGTTTTCAATGAAAAGGAAACATTAACAACTAGTTTGGAATGAAAAGCGAACATTCAAACCAGTTTCAAATGAAATGGAAATATTCACATCTTGTTCGGAGTGAAATTTAAACATTCATAACAAATTTAGAATGAAATGGAAACATTCACAGCTTGTTTGGACTGAAAGGAAACATTCATAAGAAGTTTGGAGTGAAATGGAAACATTCACAACTAGTTACGAATGAAATGAAACATTCACAACTTGTTTGGAATGAAAGGAAACATTCACAACTATTTAAAAATGAAATGGAAACAATCACAACTTCTTTACAATGAAATAGAAACAATCACAACTGGTTTATAGCGAAATGAAAACGTTTATAACTTGTTTGGAATGAGTGAGAACACTCACAACTTGTTTGAAATGAACTGAAAACTTTCACAACTAGTATGGAATGAAATCGAAACATTCACAACTTGTTTGGAATGAAATAGAAGCATTCACAACTAGTTCCAAATGAAATATGAACACTCACAACCTGTTCGAAAGAGATGGAAATTTTCATAACTTTTTTGGACTGAAATGGAAACAATCACAACTAGTTCTGAATAAAATCAGTACATTCACAGCTAGTTTACAATGAAATGGAAACATTCCCAAGTAGTTTCAAATGAAATGGAAATATTTTACAACTTATTTGGAATGAAGTGAAAACATTCACAAGTTGTTTGGAATGAAATGGAACATTCACAACAGGTTTAGATTGTAATGGAAACATTCATAACATCTTTGGAATCTAATGGAAGCGTTCACAAATTTTTTGGAATGAAATGGAAACATTGACAACTAGTTTTGAATGAAATGGAAAGATTCACAACTTGTTTCAAATGAAATTGAAACCTTCAGAACTAGCTTGGAATGAAATTAAAAAATTTTCAACTTATCTGGAAAGAAATAGAACCATTCATAACTTATTTGGAATGAAGTGGAAACATTCACAACTTGTTTGGAATGAGGTGGAAAGATTGACAACCAGTTCGGAATGAAATGGAAACATTCACAACTAGTTTGGAATAAAATGGCAAGACTCACAACTTGTTGGGAATTAAATGGAAACATTCCAACCTTGTTTGGAGTGAATTGAAACATTCACAACTTCTTTGGAATGAAATGGAAACTTCCACAACCAGTTTTGAATACAATGGAAACATTAACAACTTGTTTGGAATGAAATGAAAACATTGACAACTAGTTTCGTATGAAATGGAAACATTCACAACTTTTATGGAATGAAATTTAAATAATCACAACAAGTTTAGAATGAAATCCAAATATTCATAACTTGTTTGGAATGAATGGAAACATTCAGAAATTTTTTGCAGTGAAATGGAAACATTCACAACTAGTTACAAATGAAATGAAAACATTCACAACTTGTTTTAAATGAAATAGAAACATTTAGAACTAGTTTGGGCTAAAATGGGAAAACTCACAAGTAGTTTAGAGTGAATTGGAAGCATTCATAACTTGTTTTGAATAAAAGGGAACCTTCACAACTATTTTAAAATAAAATGGAAGCAATCAGAACTTCTTTGGAATGAGATGGAAACATTCACAACTAGTTTAGAGTGAAATGGAAACATTCACAACTTGTTTGCAATGGAAGGAAACATTCACAACTATTTTAAAATGAAATGGAAAGAATCACAACTTCCTTGGAATCAAATGGAAACATTCACAACTTGTTTGGAATGAAATGGAAACATTCACAACTTGTTCGGAAAGAAATAGACACATTCACAACTAGTTCTGATTGAAATGGGAACATTCACAACTAGTTTGGAATGAATTAGGAACATTAATAACTAGTTTGGAATGAAATGGAAACATTCACTAATAGTTTCGAATGAAATGGAAACATTTAACAAGTTGTTTGGATTGAAGTGAAAACATGAACAACTTGTTTGCAAATGAAACAGAACATCCACAATAGGTTTAGAATGTAATGGAAACATTCACAACTAGTTTGCAATCTAATGGAAGCATTCACAGCTTTTTTGGAATGAAATGGAAACATTCACAACTTGTTTCAAATGAAATCAAAAGCTTCAGAACTAGTATCGAATGAAATGGAATCATGCACAACTTGTTTGGAAAGAAATGGAAACATTCATAACTTGTTTGGAATGAAATGGAAGCATTAACAACTAGTTTGGAATGAAATGGAAATATTCACAGCTAGCTTCGAATGAAATGAAAACATTCACAACTAGCTTCAAATGAAATGGAAACATTCACAACTTGTTCGGAATGAAATGGAAACATTCATAACTTGTTTGGAATGAAATGGAAATATTCATAACTAGTTTAGAATGGAATGGGAACATTCCTAACTTATTTGGAATGAAAGGAACACACTTACAACAAGTGTTGAATGAGCTCGAAACATTCACAACTAGTATGGTTTGAAATAGAAACGTTCACAACTTGTTCAGAAATGTGATCGGAGTGAAATGGAAACATGATTGGAATGAAATGGAAACATTCACAACTTGTTTCAAATGAAATGGAAACATTAACAGCTTGTTTGGATAGAAAAGCAAGCATTCATAACTACTTTAGAATGAAATGGATGCATTCACAACCTGGTGTGATTGAAATGGAAGCATTCACAACTATTTTAGAAACAAATGGAAACGTTCAGAACTTGTTTGGAATGAATTGGAAACATTCGCATGTTGTTTGGAATGAAATGGAAACATTCACAACTAGTTCCCAATAAAATGGAAACATTCACAACTTTTTTAGAATGAAATGGAAACAATCACAACTTGTTTGGAACGAAATGGAAACATTCATAACTAGTTTGTAATGAAATAGGAACACTTTCAACTAGTATGGAAACAATTGGAAACATCCAATATGGAATGAAATGGAAACATTCACAACGTGTTTCGAAAGAAATGGACATATTCATAACTTGTTCTGAGTGAAATGGAAACATTTAGAACTAGTTAGGAATGAAATGGAAACATTCACAACTGGTTTCAAATGAATTTGAAACATTCACAACTAGTTAGGAATGAAGTGGAAAGATACACAAACAACTAGTTAGGAATGAAGTGGAAAGATACACAACTTGCTGGGAATGAAATGGAAACATTCACACCTTGTTTAGAATGAAATTGAAACATTAACAACTTGTTTGGAATAACATGGAAACATTCACAACTAGTTTTGAATGAAATGGAAACATTTACAACTTGTTTGAAATGAAATGCAAACATTCATAACTATTTTTGAATGAAATGGAAACATTCACAACTATTTTTGAATGAAATGGAAACATTCACAACTAGTTTGGAATGAAATTTAAACATTCATAACAAGTTTAAAATGAAATGGAAACTTTCACAAATAGTTACAAATAAAATTGAAACATTCACAACTTGTTTGGAATGAAATGGAAACATTCAGAACTAGTTTGCAATGAATTAGGAACATTCACAAGTACCTTAGAGTGAAATGGAAACATTCACAACTTGTTTGGAATGAAAGGAAACATTCACAACTTTTTTAAAATTAAATGAAAACAATCACAACTTCTTTGGACTAAATTGGAAACATTGACAACTAGTTTAGAGTAAAATGGAAACGCTCACATCTTGTTTGGAATGAAAGAAAACATTCACAATGATTTTAAAATGAAATGGAAACAATCACAACTTCTTTGGAATGAAATGGAAAGACTCAGAACATGTTTGGAATGAAATGGAAAATTTCACAACTAGTTTGGAGTGAACTGGAAACATTCACAACTTGTTTGCAATGAAATCTAAACACTCACAACTACTTCCAAATAAAATGGGAACACTCACAACTAGTTTGGAGTGAAATGGAAACGTTCATAACTAGTTCCCAATGAAATGGAAACATTTGGAACTAGTTCCGAATGAAATGATAACATTCACAAGTTGTGTAAAAGGTAATGGAAACATTCACAACTTGTTTGGAATGGAATGGAAATGTTCACAACTTGTTTGGATTAAAATGGAAGCATTTTTAGCTACTGTAGAATGAAATGGAGACATTCACAGCATAGTTTGAATGAAATGAAGCATTCACAACTAGTTTAGAAAGAAATGGAAACATTCACAACTTGTTTGGAATGAAATTGAAACATTCACACATTGTTTGGAATGAAATTGAAACATTCACAGCTAGTTCAGAATAAAATGGGAACATTCACAACTAGTTTCGAATTAAATGGGAACATTGATAACCTATTTAAAAGCTAATGGAAACATTCACAACTTCTTTGGAATGAAATGGAAACATTTACAACTTGTTTCGAATGAAATGCAAAACATTCACAGCTTGTTTTGAATGAATGGAAACACTCACGACTGGTTTGGAATGTAATGGAAACATTCATAACTGGTTTAGAATGAATGGAAACATTCACAACTGGTTTGGAATGAATGGAAACATTCACAACTTGTTTGGATTAAAATGGAAGCATTCACAGCTAGTTTTGAATGAAATTGAGACATTCACAACCTTGTTTGACTGAAATGGAAGCATTCACAATTGGTTTATGAAGAAATGGAAACATTCAAAACTTGTTTGGAATGAAAAGGAAATATTCACACGTTGTTTAGAATGAAATGGAAACATTAACAACCAGTTTGGAATGAAATGGAAGCATTCGCAAGTAGTTTGGGCTGAAATGGAAGCATTCACAACTAGTTTCGAATGAAATGGAAACATTCACAACTTATTTTGAATGAAATGCAAACATTGACAACTTGTTTGGAATGAAATCGAAACTTTCATAACTAGTTTATAATGGAATGGGGACATTCACAACTTATTTGGAGTGAAATGTAAACACTCGCAACTAGTGTGGAATAACTGGAAGCACTCATAACTAGTATGGAATGAAATGGAAACATTCACAACTAGTTTGGGAAAAAATGGAAACATTTATAACTTGTTTGGAATGAAATGGAAACATTCGCAACTAGTTTTCGAATGAAATTGAAAGATTCACAACTTGTTACGGTTAAAATTGAAACATTTACAACTTGTTTGGAATGAAAGGAAACATTCGGAACAATTTTAAAATGAAATGGAAACAATCACAATTTCTTTGGAATGAAATGCAAACATTCACAACTAGTTTAGAGTGAAATGGAAACATTCACAACCTATTTGGAATGACTGGAAACATTCACAACTACTTAAAAATAAAATGAAAACAATAAGAACTTCTTTCGAATGAAATGGAGACATTCACAACTTGTTTTAGAATGAAATGGAAACTTTCACAACTAGTTTGGAATGAAATGGAAACATTCACAACTTGCTTAGAATGAAATGAAAACATTCACAAGTAGCTCCAAAGGAAATTGGAACATTCACAACTTGTTAGAATGAAATGGAAAATTTCACAACTTGTTTGGAATAAAATGGAAACATTCACAACTAGTTCCGAATGAAATCGGTACATTCACAACTAGTTTGCAATGAAATGGAAACATTCCCAAGTAGTTTCGAATGAAATGGAAACATTTTACAACTTATTTGGAATGAAATGGAAACATTCACAACTTGTTTGGAATGAAATGGACCATTCACAACAAGTTTAGATTGTAATCAAAACATTCACAACTTCTTTGGAATCTAACAGAAGCATTGACAACTTTTTTGGATTGAAGTGGAAACATTCAAAAATAGTTTCGAGTGAAATGGAAAGATTCACAATTTGTTTCAAATTAAATCCAAACCTTTAGAATTAGTTTGGAATGAAATGCAAACATTCACAACTTGTTCGGAATGAAGCGGAAAGATTCACCACTTGTTTGGAATGAAATGGAAACATTCACAACTTGTCGCGATTGAAATGGAAACATTCACAACTTGTTTGGAATGAAGTGGAAACATTCACAACTAGTTTTGAATGAAATGGAAATATTAACAACTTGTTTGGAATGAAATGAAAACATTTACTACTAGTTTCGAATGAAATGAAAATAGTCACAACTTGTTTGGAATGAAATGGAAACATTCACAAGTTGTTTGGAATGAAAAGGAAACAATCATAACTAGCTTAGAATGGAATGAAAACATTCACAACTTGTTCAGAATGAATTTGAAACATTTACAACTAGTATGAAATGAAATGGAAACATTCACAACTTGTTTGGAATGAAATAGAAATATTCAAAACTAGTTTGGACTGAAATGGAAAGATTCACAACAAGTTTGGACTGAAATGGAAACATTCACAATTAGTTTGGAATGAAAAAGATGCACAACTTGTTGGAAGTGAAATGAAAACTTTCACACCTTGTTTGGAATGAAATTGATATATTCACAACTTATTTCGAATGAAATGGAAACATTCACTATTAGTTTTGAATGAAATGGAAACATTAACAACTTGTTTGAAATGAAATGCAAATATTCAAAACTAGTTTTGAATGAAATGGAGACATTGACAACTTGTTTGGAATGAAATTTCAACATTCACAGCTAGCTTAGACTGAAATGAAAACATTCACAACTTATTCGGAATTAAAGGAAATATTCACAAAATGTTTAGAGCTGAATGGAAACATTCACAATTAGTTACGAATGAAATGGGAATGTTCATAACTTGTTTGGAATGAACTGGAAACATTCTGAACTAGTTTGCCGTGAAACAAGAACATTCACAAGTACTTTAGAGTGAAATGCAAACATTCACAACTGTTTTGAAAATGAAATGGAAATAATCACAACTTCTTTAGAATGAAATCAAAACATTCAAAACTTGTTTGGAATGAAACCGAGGTTTTCACAACCAGTTTGGATTAAAATGGAAAGATTGATAACTTGTTTGGAATCAAGTGGAAACAGTCACAACTACTTCCAAATGAGATGGGAACATTCACAACTAGTTTGGAATAAAATGAAAATGTTCAGAACTAGTTTGGACTAAAATGGAAGCGTTCACAACTAGTTCCGAATGAAATGGGAACATTCACAACCAGTTTGCAATGAAATGGAAGCATTCACTAGTAGTTTTGAATGAAATGGAATCATTTCACAACTTGTTTAGAATGAAGCGGAAGCATTCACAACTTGTTTGGAATAAAATGGAACATTCACAATAGGTTTAGAGTGTAATGGAAACATTCACAACTTCTTTGGAATGTAATGGAAGCATACACAAAATTTTTGGAATGAAATGGAAACATTCACAACTAGTTACAAATGAAATGGAAACATTGACAACTTGTTTCAAATGAAATCGAAACCTCCACAACTAGTTTGGAATAAAATGGAAACATTAGCAACTTGTTTGGAAAGAAATGGAAACATTCATAACTTCTTTGGAATGAAATGGAAGCATTCACAACTTGTTTGGAATGAAGTGAAAAGATTCACAACTAGCTCGAAGTGAAATGGAAATGTTCACAACTAGTTTGGAAAAAAATAGAAAGACTCTCAACTTGTTTGTAGTGAGATGTAAACATTCACACCTTGTTTGGAATGAAATTGAAACATTCACAACTTGTTTGGAATGAAATGGAAGCATTCACAACTAGTTTTGAATGAAATGGAAACAATCATAACTTCTTTGGAATGAAATGGAAAAATTCACAACTAGTTCCGAATGAAATGGGAACATTCAAAACTAAATTTTAATGAAATGGAAACATTCACAACTAGTTCTGAATGAAATATGAACATTCACAACTAGTTTGCAATGAAATAGAAACATTCACAAGTAGTTTCGAATGAAATGGAAACATTTCACAACTTGTTTGGAATGAAGTAGAAACAATCACAACTGGTTTGGAATGAAACGGAACATTCACAACGGGTTCAGATTGTAATGGAAACGTTCACAACTTCTTTGCAATCTAATGGAAGCATTCACAACTTTTTTTAATTGAAATCAAAACTTTCAAAACTAGTTTGGATTGAAATGGATACAAACACAACTTGTTTGGAAAAAAATGAAAACATTCATAACTTGTTCGGAATGAAATGAAAACGTTCACAACATGTTTGGAATGAAGTGGAAAGATTCACAACTAGTTTGGAGTGAAATGGAAACATTCACAACTAGTTTGGAATGAAATGGAAAGATTGACAACTTGTTATGAATGAAATGGAAACATTGACACTTTGTTTGGAATGAAATTGAAAAATTCAAAACTTGCTTGGAATGAATTGAAATCATTCAAAACTAGTTTTGAATGAAATGGAAAAACATTAACAACTTGTTTGGAATAAATGGAAACATTCACAACTAGTTTCAAATGAATTGGAAACATTCATAACTTGTTTGGAAAAAGATTTAAATATTCACAACAAGTTTAGAATCAAATGAAAACATTCACAACTAATTTGGAGTGAAAGGAAACACTCACAAAATGTTTGGAGTGAAATGGAAATATTCACAAATAGTTACGAATGAAATGAACACATTCATAACTTATTTAGAATGAAGAGGAAACATTCAGAACTAGGTTTGAATGCAATGGGAACATTGACAAGTAGTTTAGAGTGAAATAGAAACAATCACAACTAGTTTGGAATGAAAAAGAAACATTCACAAATATTTTAAAGTGAAATGGAAACAATCACAACTTGTTTGGAATAAAATGGAAACATTCACAACTAGTTTAGAGTTAAATGGAAACTTTCACAACTTCTTTGGAACGAAAGGAAACATTCACAACTATTTTAAAATGAAATGGAAACAATCACAACTTCTTTGGAATGAAATGGGAACATTCACAACTTGTTTGGAATAAACAGAAACTTTCACAACTAGTTTGGAATGAAATGGAAACATTCAAAATATCTTTGGAAGGAAATGGGAAGATTCAGAAGTAGTTTGGAATGAAATGGAAAGATTCACAACTTATTTGGAATGAAATGGAAACATTCACAACTAGTTTCGAATGAAATGGAAACATTCACAACTTGTTTGGAATGAAATGGAAACATTCACAACTTATTTGGAACGAAAAGGAAACATTCATTACTAGTTTAGAATGGAATGAGAACATTCACAACTTATTTGGAATGAAAAGGGAACATTCATTACTAGCATGGAATGAACTTGAAACATTCACATCTAGTATGGAATGAAATGGAAACATTCACAACTTCTTTGGAATGAAATGGAAACATTCATAACTAGTTTGGAATGAAATGGAAAGATTCAAAACAAGTTTGGAATGAAATGGAAACATTCACAATTAGTTTGGAATGAAATGGAAAGATGCACAACTTGTTAGGAGTGAAATGGAAACATTCACACCTTGTTTGGAATGAAATTAAAACATTCACTACTTGTTTCGAATAAAATGGAAACATTCACAACTAGCTGTGGATGAAATGTAAACATTAACAACTTGTTTGAAATGAAATGCAAACATTCACAACTAGTTTTGAATGAAGTGGAAACATTTACAACTTGTTTGGAATGAAATTTAAACATTCACAACTAGCTTAGACTGAAATGAAAACATTCACAACTTATTCAAAACTAAAGGAAATCTTCACAAAATGTTTGGCATGAAGTGGAAACCTTCACAACTAGTTACAAATGAAATGGAAACGTTCATAACTTGTTTGGAATAAAATGGAAACATTCAGTACTAGTTTGCAGTGAAACAAGAACATTCACAAGTACTTTAGAGTGAAATGCAAAAATTCACAACTTTTTTGCAATGAAAGGAAACATTCACAAGTATTTTGAAAATGAAATGGAAACAATCATAACTTCTTTGGAATGATATCGAAACATTCAAAACTTGTTTTGGAATGAAATGGAGGTTTTGACAACCAGTTTGGATTGAAATGGAAACATTCATAACTTGTTTGGAATCAAGTGGAAACATTCACAACTAGTTCCAAATGAAATGGGAACATTCACAACTAGTTTGGAATGAAATGGAAATGTTCAAAACTAGTTTGGAATGAAATGGAAGCGTTCACAACTAGTTATGAATGAAATGGGAACATGCACAACTAGTTTGCAATGAAATAGAAACATTCACCAGTAGTTTCAAATGAAATGGAATCATTTCACAACTTGTTTAGAATGAAGTGGTAACATTCAGAACTTGTTTGGAATAAAATGGAACATTCACAATAGGTTAGGTTGTAATGGAAACATTTACAACTTCTTTGGAATCTAATGGAAGCATACACAAATTTTTTGGAATGAAATGGAAGCATTCACAACTTGTTTCAAATGAAATCAAAACCTCCACAACTAGTTTGGAATGAAATGAAAACATTAGCAACTTATTTGGAAAGAAATGGAAACATTCATAACTTCTTTGGAATGAAATGGAAGCATTTACAACTTGTTTGGAATGATGTGAAAAGTTTCACAACTAGCTCGGAGTGAAATGGAAACGTTCAAAACAAGTTTGGAAAAAAATGGAAAGACTCGCAACTTGTTGGGAGTGAAATGGAAACATTCACACCTTGTTTGGAATGAAAATGAAACATTCACAACTTGTTTGGAATGAAATGGAAGCATTCACAACTAGTTTTGAATGAAATGGAAACATTAACAACTTGTTTGAAATGAATTGCACACATTCATAACTAGTTTTGAATGATATGGAAACATTCACAACTTGTTCGGAGTGAAATTTAAACATTCGCAACAAGTTTAGGATGAAATAGAAACATTCACAAAATGTTTTGATTGAAGCGGAAACATTTATAATTAGTTATGAATGAAATGGCAACATTCACAATTTGATTGGAATGAAATGGAAACATTCAGAACTAGTTTGCAATAAAATCAGAACATTCACAAGTATTTTAGAGTGAAATCGAAACATTGGAAACTTGTTTTAAATGAAAGGAAACATTCACAAGAATTTTAAACTGAAATGGAAACAATCACAACTTCTTTGGAATGAAATGAAAACATTAACAAGTAGTTTAGAGTGAAATGGCAACATTCATAACTTTTTTAGAATGAAAGGAAACATTTCAGAACTTGTTTGGATTGAAGTAGAAACAATCACAACCGGTTTGGAATGAAATGGAACATTCACAACAGGTTCAGATTGTAATGGAAACATTCACAACTTCTTTAGAATATAATGGAAGCATTCACAATTTTTTTGGAATGGAATGGAAACATTCACAACTACTTTCGAATGAAATGGAAACATTCATAACTTTTTTAATTGAAATCGAAACTTTCAGAACTAGTTTGGATTGAAATGGAAACATTCACAACTTGTTTGAAAAGAAATGAAAACATACATAACTTGTTGGGAATGAAATGGAAACGTTCACAACATGTTTGAAATGAAGTGGAAAGATTCATAACTAGTTCGGAGTGAAATGGAAACATTCACAACTAGTTTGGAATGAAATCGAAAGATTCAGAACTTGTTGGGAATTAAATGGAAACATTCACACCTTGTTTGAAATGAAGTTGAAAATTTCAAAACTTATTTGGAATGAAATGAAATCATTCAGAACTAGTTTTGAATGAAATGGAAAAACATTAACAACTTGTTTGGAATAAATGGAAACATTCACAACTTGTTTCGAATGAATTCGAAAGATTCACAACTTGTTTGGAAAGGAATTTAAACATTCACAGCAAGTTTAGAATCAAATCGAAACATTCACAACCTATTTGGAATGAAAGGAATCACTCACAAAATGTTTGGAGTGAAATGGAAATATTTAGAATGAAATGGAAACATTCAGAAGTGGAATGAAATGGAAGATTGACAAGTAGTTTAGAGTGAAATGGAAACATTCACAACTTGTTTGGAATGAAATGAAACACTCACAACTATTTTAAAATGAATTGGAAATAATTACAGCTACTTTGGAATGAAATGGAAACATTCACAACTTGTTTGGAATGAAAGCAAACATTAAGAACTTGTTTAGATTGAAGGGAAAAATTCATAACTTTTTTAAAATAAAATGGAAATAATCACAACTTCTTTAGAATGAAATGAAAACATTCCCAAGGTGTTTAGAGTGAAAAGGAAACCTTTACAACTAGTTTGGAATAATATGAAATCATTCACAACTTCTTTGGAATGAAAATGAAACATTTACAACTAGTTCCGAATGAAATGGGAACACTCACAACTAGTGTCGAATGAAATGGAAACATTCAGAACTAGTTTGGAATGAAATGAAAATATTCACAACTAGTTTCGAAAGAAATGGGAACATTTACAACTAATTTGGAATGAAATGTAAACATTCACAACTAGTTTGGAACGAAATGGAAACATCCACAACTAGTTTGGAATGAAATGGAAATATTTGCAACTAGTTTGGAATCAAATGGAAACATTCACAACTAGTTTTGAATGAAAAGGAAATATTTACAACTACTTTGGAATGAAATTTAAACATTCACAACAAGTTTAAAATGAAATGAAAGAAAGGAAACACTTACAACTTGTTTGGAATACAATGGACCCATTCACAACTAGTTACAAATTAATTGGAAACCTTCATAACTTGTTTGGAATAAAATGGAAACATTTAGAACTAGTTTGGAATGAAATAAAAGCATTCACAACTTGTTTGTAATGAAATGAAAACATTCAGAACTTGTTTGGAATCTAATGGAACCATTCACAACTTTTTTTGAATGAAATAGAAACATTTACAACTAGTTTGGAATGAAAGAGGATCATTCACAACTTGTTTGTGATGAAATTGAAATGTTTAGAACTTATGCAGAAAGGAATGGAAACATTCGTAACTTGTTTCGAATAAAATGTAAACATTCACAACTAGTTTAGATTGAAATGGAAATATTCACAAGTTGTTTCAAATGAAATGAAAACATTCACAATTTGTTTGGAATGAAATTTAGACATTCATAACAAGTTTAGAATGAAATGGAAACATTCACATGTTGTTCGGAAAAAAAGGAAACATTCATGAAATGTTTGTAATGAAATGGAAACATTCACAACTAGTTATGAATGAAATATAAACATTCAGAACTAGTTTGGAATGAAGAGGAAACATTCAGATCTAGTTTGGAATGAAATGGAAACATTGATAACTTGTCTGGAATAAAATGGAAACGTTAACAACTTGTTTGGAATATAATGAAAACACTCACAACTTTCATAGAATTAAATTGAAACAATCACAACCACTTTAGAATTGAAGCATTCAACACTTGTTTGGAATGAAATGGCAACATTTACATCTTCTTTAGAATGAAACAGAAACACTTGCAACTTGTTTAGAATGAAATGGAAACATTCGTAACTTCTTTGGAATGAAATGGAAGCATTCACAACCTATTTAAAAAGTGATGGAAACATTCAAAACTTATTTGGATTGAAATGGAAGCATTCACAACTTGTTTTGAATGAAATGGAAACATTAACAACTTGTTTGGATTGAAATGGTAGCATTCACAGCAAGTTTAGAAAGAAATCAAGACATTTACAACTTGTTTAAACTGAAATAGAAGCATTTACAACTAGTTTAGAATCAAGTGGAAACATTCAGAACTTGTTTGGATTGACATGGAAGCATTCACAGCTAGTTTCGAATGAAAAGGAAACATTCACAACTAGTTTCAAATGCAATAGAAACATTCACAACTTGTTTGGAATGAAATGGAAACATTCACAACTTGTTTGAAATAAAATGGAAACATTCACAACTTGTTTACAATGAAATGGAAACACTCAAAACTAGTATGGAATGAAATGGAAACACTCACAGCTAGTATAGAATGAAATCAAAATATTCACAACTTGTTTAGAATGAAGTGGAAGCATTCGTAACATGTTTGGAAAAAAATCAAAACATTCACAACTAGTTTAGAATGAAAAGGAAACATTCACAACTAGTTTGGAATGAAATGGAAACATTCACAACTAGTTTGGAATGAAACTGAAAGATTCATAACTTGTTGGGAATGAAATAGAAACATTCACACCTTGTTTGGTATGAAATTGAAACATTCATATCTTGTTTGCAATGAAATGGAAACATTCATAACAAGTTTCGAATGAAATGGAAATATTAACAACTTGTTTGGAAAGAAATGGAAACATTGACAACCAGTTTCGAGTGAAATGGAAACAGTCACAACTTGTTTGGAATGAAATTTAAACATTCACAACAAGTTTACAATGAAATCGAAACATTCACAACTTATTTCAAATGAAATGGAACATTCAAAAAATTTATGAAGTGAAATGGAAACATCGACAACTAGTTACGAATAAAATAGAAACATTCACAACATGTTTGGAATGAAATGGAAACATTCAGAACAAGTTTGCAATGATATGGGAATATTCACAAGTAGTTTAGAGTGAAATGAAAATATTCACAACTTGTTTAGAATGAATGGAAACATTCACAACTATTTTAAAATAAAATGGAAACAACCACAACTTCTTTGGAATGAAATGGAAACATTCTTAACTAGTTTAAAGTAAAATGGAGACATTCACAACTTGTTTGGAATGAAAGGAAACATTCACAACTATTTTGAAATGAAATGGAAACAATCAGAACTAGTTTGGAATAAATTGGCAACATCCAGAACTTGTTTAGAATGAACTGGAAACAGTCACAACTAGTTTCAAATGAAATGGGAACATTCACAACTAGTTTTGAATGAAATGGAAACATTCACAGTAGTTGTGAATGAAATGGAAACATTTTACAACTTGTTTGGAATGAAGTGGAAACATTCACAACTTGTTTTGAATGAAATGGAAACATTCACAACAGGTTTAGAATGTAATGGAAATGTTCACAAATTATTTGGAATCTAATGGAAGCATTCACAACTTTTTTGGAATGAAGTGGAAACATTCACAACTAGTTTCAAATTCAATGGAAACATTCACAACTTGTTTCAAATGAAATTGAAACCTTTAGACCTAGTACGGAATGAAATGGAAACATTCATAACTTATTTGGAAAGAAATGGAAACATTCATAACTTGTTTGGAATAAAATCAAAAATTCACAGCTAGTTTGGAATGAAATGGAAACATTCACAACTAGTTTGGAATCAAACGGAAATGTTTACAACTAGTTTGGAATGAAATGGAAAGATTGAAAACTAGTTTTGAATGAGATGGAAACATTTACAACTTGTTTGGAATGAAATTTAAACATTCACAACAGGTTTAGAATGAAATGGAAACTTTTACAACTTGTTAGAAATGAAAAGAAACACTCACAACTTGTTTGGAAAGAAATGGATACATTCACAACTAATTACAAATGAAATGGAAACCTTCACAACTTGTTTGGAATGAAGTGGAAACATTCAAATCTAGTTTGGAATGAAATGCAAAACATTCATAACTTGTTTGCAACGAAATGGAAACATTCTTAACATGTTTGGAATGAAATGAAAACATTCATAACTTGTTTAGAATGAAATTGAAACAATTACTTTTTATTTAGAATGGAAATATTCACAACTTGTTTGGGATGAAATAGAAACATTTACAACTTGTTTAGAATGAAATGGAAGCACTCACAATTCACAACTTCTTCAAAATGAAAGTGAAATAGTCACAACCTATGTAGAAGGTAATGGAGACATTCACAACCAAATTACAATGAAATTGAAACATTTGCTACTTGTTTTGAATGAAATAGAAACATTCGGAACTTGTTTGCAATGAAATTGAAATATTCACAAGTTGTTTTGTATGTAATGCAAATAGTCACAACTTATTTGGAATGAAGTGGAAACATTCATAACTAATTTAGAATGGAATGGTAACATTCACAACTTGTTTGAAATGACATGGAAACATTCACTACCAGTTTAGAATGAAATGGAAACATTCGTAACTTGTTTGGAATGAGAGCAAATGTTCTCAAGTATTTTAGAATGAAATAGAAGTAATCACAACTTTTTTGGAATGAAATGGATGCATTCACAAATTGTTTGGAATGAAATGGATGTAGAGTTTCGGGAGCCAAACAAGCGTAGCAGAATATAACCAAAACCCTCTAGGATCTAAGTGAAGTGGCAAATCGGGTGTTAAAAAATTTTCATACCAAATTTCGGTTGAGATCTTTCACCCAACCATTGAGTCGAATCACAAAACCTGAACAGTTGACGTGTTCAAGCTCTCTATGGTATCCACACGAGCCTCTCGGGATCACCACGCCTCCATCATGTCCCGGTAGATGCGTTTCTCTTGCGCCCGCAGTACTAGCTTGCGTCCTCCAAGGAATTTCAAGAAAAGAGTACAGCTACCACTTTTGCGAGGCTAGGGCAAGGCTTCGAATTTCTCACTATATGATGTATTTATAATGAGACTCAACTTCCAATCCTAATGGGTTTCAAAACCCTAATCCAAGTAGGCTTTAATTTCGGGCTTAATAATAGCTCAACTTTTTGGCCAATTATTAACACAAAATCATCATGAAACCATAACCCAAGTAACTTAGCCCATGCACTCAAATAATCGAAATAGACTTTATGTGTGTGACCCAATAGGCTCTTACCACATTGGCAATGATCATAAATCACATTTATGATCATAAGCAATGAGTGGTGTCTAGCAATACATCGTTGCTACCTAAGTGACAAGATTGTCGGTGATTCGACTAAATGTTTATGATTATTATCCGTATATACCATTGTCCCTTTGTCCAAGATATTAAAACTAAGCATGAGACATGGAATATGTCATTCTCGCAGAGCCCACTCTTTGGTTTCTTGATTACCAAGTAGACTAACTTAAAGTGATGACATTAATATCGTATATCAACTCATCTGAGCATGGCCATGCATTTTCTTAGTCTCACTTTCTCAAGGGGCCCGAAGATACCACTCCCATTACATAGGAGGGACAAATCCCATCTTAATCATACAAAACCCTCTACATGTTATGTGACATACCCAATTACTTCTTTCAAATTCACTCAATTACGAGCAACAAAGGGAAGTATCAAAGTATGTGACTCACATGTACGAAACCTTGATGATCTTAGGTCAAAGGACTACATATACCCTGATCACTATGAGAATCACTTATGAAACTCATGTAACGATCCATGTAGCATTCTCAAGGTGGGTCAGTCTAGTACACAAGTTTTCCAACTTGTACCCATATGTACACCACATTTATCATATTAGTCTGCACATATGTTAGTCGTTATGTATTATTGTAACCCGCTCCATGAGAATACTAGACCAGGGACGTTTAAGATTATCATTATTCTAGAATTATAACTATGTTTATTACACTATGGAGAAACAAAACAGCAAACGTAATTACTAGATTAATGCTTAATAAAATATCATGACTCAAAGCGCAAAATACAATCATCTCATGATTGAATTTTGGGCACAAATACTAACAATGGAAACTTTCACAACTAGCTTGGAATGAAATAGAAATAATCACAACTTATTTGGAATAAAATGGAAACATTCACAACTAGTTTCAAATGAAATGGGACCATTCACAACTAGTTTGGAATGAAATAGAAACATTCACAACTAGTTTCGAACGAAATGGAAACATTCACAACTTGTTTGGAATGAAGTGGAAACATTCACAACCTGTTTGGAATGAAATGAACATATTCAAAACTAGTCTAGAATGGAATGAAAACACCCACAAGAAGTTTAGAACGTAATGGAAACATCCACAACTTGGTTGGAACCTAATGAAAGCTTTCACAACTTATTTGGAATGAAAATGAAAACATTCACAACTAGTTTCAAATGAAATGGACACACTCACAGCTTGTTTCAAATGAAATCAAAACCTTTAGAACTAGTATGGAATGAAATGGAAACATTCACCACTTGTGTGGAAAGAAATGAAAACATTCATAACTTGTTTGGAATGAAATGGAAACAATCACAACTAGTTTAAAAGGAATGAAAGCATTCACAAGTAGTTTCAAATGAAATGAAAACATTCACACCTTGCTTGGAATGAAATTTAAATAATCACAACAAGTTTAGAACGACATAGAAACATTCACAACTTAGTTGAAATGAAAAGAAACATTCACAAAATGTATGGAATGAAATGGAAATATTCACAACTAGTTACGAATAAAATGGAAACATTCAGCACTAGTTTGGAACGAGAAGGAAACATTCAAAAGTAGTTTGAATGAAATGGAAACATTTACAACTTGTTTAGAATGAAATAGAAACATTAACAACTTGTTTTGAAAGAAAGGAAAACATTCACAAGTTGTTTAGAATCAAAATTGAAACAATCACAACCTCTTTAGAATGGAAACAATTCACAACTTATTTGGAATGAAATAGAAAAATTTATAACTTATTTAGAATAAAATGGAAACACTCGCAACATGTTGAGAATGAAATGGAAATATTTGCAACTTCTTCGGAAAGAAATGAAAACATTCACAACTTGTTTAAAAGGAAAGGGAAACATTCACAACTTGTTTGGAATGAAACGAAAACATTCACAACTTGTTTTGATTGAAATGGAAATGTTAAAACTTGTTTGGAATGAAATGAAAATATTCTTAGCTTATTTAGAATGAAATGGAAACATTCTCAACCTAGTTGAATTGAAATGGAAACATTCACAACTGGTTTAGAATGAAATGGGAACATTCACAACTTGGTTGGAATGAAATGGAAACATTCACACCTTATTTGGAATGAGATGGAAACATTCACAACTAGTTTAGAATCAAATGGAAGCATTCACAACTAGTTTGGAATGAAGTAGAATAATCATAACTAGTTTAAAAAAAGATGGAAACATTCACAACTTGTTTGGAATGAAATTTATACAATCACAACGAGTTTAGAATGAATTGGAAACATTGAGAACTTGTTTAGAATGAAACAAAACATTCACAACATGTTTGGAATGAAAAGGAAACATTCACAACTAATTACGAATGAAATTGAAACATTTAGAAGTAGTTTAAAATGAAATGGAAACAATCACAGCTTGTTTGGAATGAAATGAAAACAATAACAGCTTGTTTAGAATGAAATTTAAACAATCACAACATCTTTACAATGGAAACATTCACAACTTGCTTGGAATAAAATGGAAACATTTACAACTTGTTTAGATTGAAATGAAGCACTCACAACTTGTTTAGAATGAAATGGAAACATTCACAACTTTTTCAGAATGAAATATAAACATTTACGACCTATTTAGAATGTAATCGAAACATTCACAACTAGTTTACAATGTAATTGAAACATTCACAACTTGTTTTAAATGAAGTAGAAACATTTAGAACATGTTTGCAATGAAATGGGAACACTCACAACTTGATTGGAATAAAATGAAAACATTCACAACTAGTTTGGAATGGAACAGAAACATTTGGAACTTGTTTGGAATGAAATGGAAACATTCACAACTAGTTTAGAATGTAATCAAAACATTCACAACTTGTTTGGAATGAAATGAAACATTCACAACTATTTTAAAATGACATGAAAACAATCACAACATGTTTGGAATGAAATGGAAACATTCAGAACTAGTTTGAAATGAAATGGAAACTTTCACAACTTGTTTGGAATGAAATGGAAACATTCACAACTAGTTTCGACTGAAATGGGAATAGTCACAACTAGTTTGGAATGAAGTGGAAACATTCACAACTTGTTTGGAATGAATTGGAAGCATTCTCAACTAGTTTAGAATGCAATGGAAACATTCACAACATGTTTAGAATGTAATGAAAACATTCACAACTCGATTGGAATCTAATGCAAGCATTCACAACTTTTTGGGAATGAAATCAAAACATTCAAAACTAGTTTTGAGTGAAATGGAAATGTTCACAACCTATTTCAAATCAAATCGAAAACTTTAGAACTAGTATGGAATGAAATGGAAACATCCACAACTTGCCTCGAAAGAAATGGAAACATTTATAACTTGTTTGGAATGAAATGGAAACATTCACAACTTGTTCGAAATAAATGGAAACATTTACAACAAGATTAGAATGAAATGAAAACATTCACAACTTGTTTGTAATGAAATGGAAACATTCACAACTTGTTTGGAATGAAATAGAAACATTCACAACTTATTTTGAATAAAATTGGAATATTCATAAGTTGTTTGGAATGAATTGGAATGATTCACAACCTGTTTCGACTAAAATGGAATGAAATGGAAACATTCACAACCTGTTTAGAATGAAATTTAAAGATTCACAACAACTTTAGAATGAAATGGAAACTTTCAAAACTTGTTTTGGATTGAAAGGAAACACTCACAACTTGTTTCAAAAGAAATGGAAATATTTAGAACAAGTTATGAATAAAATGGAAACATTTAGAACTAGTTTCGAATGAAATGGAATCATTCACAACTTTTTTGCAAAGAAATAGAAACATTCACAACCTTTTTTGAATGGAATGAAAATATTAACAACTTCGTTTATAATGAAATTGAGACAATCACTACTTCTTTGGAATGGAAACGTTCACAACTTGTTTGGAATGAAAACGAAACATTTACAACTTGTTTACAATGAAATGGAAGCACAAGGAACTTGTTTAGAATGAAGTGGAAATAGTCGCAACTTCTTCGGAATGAAATTAAGACATTCACAACCTGTTTAGAAGGAAATGGAAACATTTAGAACTAGTTTTGATTGAAATTGAAACATTCACAACTTGTTCAGAATGGAAAAAGTCAAAACTTGTTCTAAATGAAATAGTGGCCTTCAAAACTTGTTTGCAGTGAGATGGAAACATTCACAACTTGTTTTTTATAAAATCCAAACAGCCATAAATTATTTAGAATGAAATGGAAACATTCAAAACTTATTTGCAATGAAATGGAAACATTCAAAACTAGTTTAAAATGGAATGGAAACAATCACAACTTCTTTGGAATGAATTGGAAACATTCACAACTAGTTTAGATTGAAGTTGAAATTTTCACGACTTGTTTGGAATGAAAGGAAACAATGACAAGTATTTGAAAATGAAATTGAAACAATCAGAACTTGTTTTAAACGAAATCAAAACATTCACAACTTGTTTGGAATGAAATGGAAACTTTCACAACTAGTTTGGAATGAGATTGAAACATTCACAACTTGTTTGGAATGAAATGGAAACATTCACAACTAGTTTCAAATGAAATGGGAGCATTCACAACTAGTTTGGAATGAAATGGAAACATTCAGAATTTGTGTCGAACGAAATGGAAACATTCATAACTTGTTTGGATTGAAATGAAAACATTCACAACAAGTTTAAAATGTAACGGAAACATTCACAACTTGTTTGGAATCTAATAGAAGCTTTCACAACCTATTTGGAATGAAATGGAAACATTTATAACTAGTTTAGAATGAAATGGAAACATTCACAACTTGTTTCAAATGAAATCAAAACCTTCAAAACTAGTATGCAATGAAATGGAAACATTCACAACTTGTTCGAAAAGAAATGAAAACATTCATAACTTGTTTGAAATGAAATGGAAACATTCATAACTAGTTTCGAGTAAAAGGGAAACATTCATAACTTGTTTGGAATAAAATGGAAACATTTATAACATGTTTAGAATGAAATGGAAACAATCATAACCTATTTGGAACTAAATGGAAACATTCTTAACTTGTTTGGAATGAAATGGAAACATTTTGTAACTTGTTTGGATTGAAATTAAAACATTCACAATTAGTTTCAGATGGAATGGAAACATTCATAACTTGTGTGAAATCAAATAGAAACATCTACAACCTATTTAGAATTAAATGGAAATAGTTTCAAGTTGTTTTGAATTACGTAGAAACATTCGTAACCTTTTCGGAATGAAATGGAAATATTCATAAATAGTTTAGATGGTAATGGAAACATTCATAACTAGTTTTGACTGAAATTGAAACGTTCATAAATTGTTCAGAATAGAAATATTTAGAACTTGTTTGGAATGAAATGGAAACATTCACAACTTGTTTGGAACAAAATGGAAACATTCACAACTTGTTTGAAACAAAATGGAAACATTCATAACTTGTTTTGAATGAAATGAAAACATTTAAAACTTGTTTAGAATGAAATTGAAACAATCACAACTTCTTGAGAATGGAAACATTCACAACTTGTTTGGAATGAAATAGAGACATTTGCGACATGTTTAGAATGTAATAGAAACACTCGCAACTTGTTTAGAGTAAAATGGAAACATTCACAAATTGTTCGAAATTAAATGGAAAAATTCACAAGGTAATGGAAACATTCACAACTACTTTAGAATGAAATTGAAACATACACAACTTGTTCAGAATGGAAGCATTCAATACTTGTTACGAATGAAATACAAACGTTCAGAACTTGATTGCAATGAAATGGAAACATTCACAACTAGTTTTGTGTGAAATAGAAACTATCACAACCTGTTTGGAATGAAATACAAACATTCACAACTAGTTCGGAATGAAATGGAAATTTTCACAGATAGTTTCAAACGACATGGAAACATTCACAGCTTGTTTGGAATGAAATTTAAACATTTACAAAAGTTTAGAATTAAATGGAAACATTCACAACTTGTTTGGAATGAAATAAAACATTCACAACTAGTTTAGAATGAAATGGAAACATTCACAACTAGTTCAGGATGAAATGAAAACATTCACAACAAGTTGGCAATGAAATCTAAACATACACAACTAGTTTGGAATGAACTAGAAATATTCATAACTAGTTTCGAAGGAAATGGAAGCATTCACAACTAGTTTAGAATGAAATGTAAACATTCATAACTAGTTTGGTATGTAATCCAAACAATCACTACTAGGTTCGAATGAAATGAAAGCATTCACAACTTATTTGGATTGAAGAAGAAACATAAACAACTAGTTTGAAATTAAACGGAAACATTTATAGCTTGTTTGGAATGAAAAGGAAACACTCACAATGAGTTTTGAATGAAATGGAAATATTCACAACTTGCTTGGAATTAAACGGAAATATTCATAACTTTTTTGGAATGAAATGGAAACATTTACAACTTCTTTGGAGTAAAATAGAAACATTTGCAACCAGTTTTCATTGAAATGGAGACATTCGTAACTGGCTTGGAATAGAATGAAATTGAAACAATCACATCATCTTTAGAATGGAAACACTCACAACTTGTGTGGAATCAAATAGAAACATCTATAACTTGTTTAGAACAAAATGGAAACACTCACAACTTGTTTAGAAGGAAATGGATGACACGACCCCTCATGGGTCTACCCAGGAAGCCTATGGGAACTTGTCCCACCCTTGTCACAATTGGCTAACTGATTATGTGTGCACTAGTTAAAGCCTTCATGCTTTTAGTTGTTTAATCCTATTATGCAATCATGCATGGATTTATGCTTTGACTTAATCAATAAAATAAAGAAACAATACTTAAAATGTTGCCATGGCATAATTTAATAAAACAATATCAAAACTATCAAAGCATTCAAAGCAATTAAGTGGAATTAACTACACATAATCAATTGTGTGCAAGCATCCAAACAAGAGTAGACTATGCTTGCACCCAAGAGTGACTCTAGAGTAACATTACTCAACATGACCATTGGAGGCAAACTAGTGCATTAAAACTATACACTGAATGACTGTACTGAGATCTGAGACTAAGCTTCCACCTTAGAGCAAACTCCCAGTGGCAAGCTTCNTAAGCCCTCCCTTGTGCTTCACTAGCCTCTGTAGGCCAAAAAGACAACTGTAGTTAGTACCATAACTTAACCAACAAGCACCCCATAAACTAGAATCATGAAGATTCAAATAAACTTAATACCTGCTCACAAGCCTAGCTCAACAACCCTCAACAGTTGCTGGCACAACAACACCTAAATTTGCACAACAAAAAGTAAGGAAGTGAGAATCCGAGATTCTCAGTAAGGGGTCTTCAATGTACTTGGAAGAAAATCCTGAGGACTTCACATATGAGAACATATGTAACCTGCTGCGTGCACATACAGCCTGAGGGTCTGATATATGTACATATAACTAGGTCCCTTGAGACCTCTCCTCATCCTAGTTCTCCTCACGGGGCGTCACTCCGTGCTGGTGAGTTGACTAATGCAGTAATGTCACCTTCCCTTAGTTATTGTTATGCAGGTGAACATGGTGGATGCTCCTAGCTGTGCTGTAAGAAATCCAGTGGGTGTACTAGGCCTCCACATAGTACCTCAAGTCCTTAGACTTGACTAGGT
>KK899512.1:139948-156960 GCA_000696445.1 Aquilaria agallochum | reverse complement strand
GCTTGTGTACTAAGCCTCCACCCAATTAACCTACCAAGGATGCACTAGGCTTTCACTTGTACCTCAAGGCATGGCTTTGCTAGGCAACAAGTGCACTAAGCCTTCATCCATGGAGCTCCGCTATCCATCAGTACTTGGTTCACAATAGTAGTGTGGTAATGATGATGAATGGATTCATGTACTAGGTTCTTCGGGATCTCAACTAGGAGCACTAAGGTTTCACCTTGCAACCTCGTGGCTAATGGCATGGCTAGGTCGCCAAGGGTTCTAAACCTTTCACCCAAGAGACCTTGTAGACTAGGTGCACTAAGGTTTCCACATTGAATCCTCAAATCCAAAGTCTTAACTAGGCTTCTAATGGTACTAAACCTTGCACCCATTTATGGTGCTCTATTGTGGGCATAATTTCCTTTAAAACTTGCCTTAACTTTGAGTTAAAACAACTTTAAAAATGGGCCATTTTAAATGTTTTTAAAACATGTAGGTGATAGTACTCCCTCTTAGCTTCACAAGGAATCTTGAATCACCTGAATTGGACACCCGAGCGAAAAGTTATGCTGAAAACAAAATCGGGTGTTAAATGCTGTCTTGGCGACGCGCGCCAACCGTGCCAATGTGTCGCCACAGTTGTCGAAGTTCTGCCAATTTTTGAGGTCTTGGCAACGCGTTGTGGGAACTCGTGTGGATTGGCAACGCATCACCAAACTTTCAAAATGCCCAGAAAATCTCCAGTTTTGTTGCTATGAACTTTGAACACTCTCCAAACATATCAAACATGCATGGAAAGCCTTCAAACTTCACAGACGTGTAGTACACATTGCATAGACCACAATAAACCATCACAGGTTTGCCTATGATGCATTATAACATCATTCCAATCAAGCCAAACACACTAGTCCATCATGATCAGACCAAACCACTAACTAATTCTATTGCTAAAACTACTTGATTTCATCAAGCAAACTCTATCCAATAGCATTAATGAAGCTTGAAAACATAACTCCCTTACCTCAACTCCAAGTAACAAGCAAGAATCAATCTCTTTTCCAATCAACTAAGCTCACCAAAGTATCACCTAAGTTCCCATAGAAAACATAGACACTAAACATCAAAACCTTGCTTCCAAACCAAAACCCAAGCTTCTAAACATCTAATAAACAAGAATTCACCAAGAACTCAAGTGTTACCTTGCATCAAAAATAGGGGATAGTAGAAAACTTGGTTCCAAGCTCCAGAAACTTGAAATCATGGTTGAAACAAGCTTTCCATAGCTTGTATATCCTTGGTGGCCTTCATTTCCATGAAAATCTCTTGATTTTGTGGTTGAATTGATGGAAAATTGGTAGAGAGAAGGGGGGGCTCGGGTTGAATCGTGAAAATGGCAGCCCTCCCCTTTCTTTACCAACTTATCGGCTCATTTAACCCCAAGCTACCAAACTACTTAAAAAGTTACAATTAAGTCCCCTCATTTTGGTAACCTAGTCATTCTTGATTAATTCTAATTTTTTTTTCAAGTTTGGGTTAAGGTTGAAAGTTAAGTTATAAAAACTCATTTTAAAATGCTCAGGACTTATCCCGGCTATTTAGGATGCAAAATTACCATTTTACCCCTGAACCTCATTCAGTGCCTTTACTTCCTCAGAACATAGTGAACTTTGATAAACTTGCCTATTCTTGCTATGTAAACTTGAAATTAGGTTCCCAACTAGCTTTCCACTAGGACAACTATAACAATGGAAATAGTCAAAACTTCTTCGAAATGAAATGGAAACATTCACAATCTGTTTAGAAGGTAATGTAAACATTCACAACTAGTTTTTAATGAAATTGAAACATTCACAACTAATTAAGCCTGGAAATATTCACAACTTGTTTTGAATGAAATAGAAACTTTCAGAACTTGCTTGTAATGAAATTGAAACATCCATAACTTGTTATGTATGAAATGCAAACAGTCACAACTTGTTTGGAATGAAATGGAAAAAATCATAACTTTTTTTCTAATAAAGTGAAAACATTCACAACTAGTTTAGAATTGAATGGAAACATTCACAACCTATTTGGAATGAAATGGAAACATTCACTACAAGTTTAGAATGAATGGATACATTCACAACCTATTTGCAATCTAGTGGAAGCATTGACAACTTGTTTGGAAAGAAATGGAAACATTCACAACTTGTTTCAAATGAAATTGAAACATACCTTTAGAACTTGTTTGGAATGAAATGGAAACTTTCACAACTAGTTTGGAATGAAATGCAAACATTCATAACTAGTTTTGAATGAATTGTAAACATTCACAACTTGTTTGGAATGAAATTGAAACATTCTCAACTTTTCTAGAATGAAATGGAAACATTAACAACTTGTTTCGAATGAAATGGAAACACTCACAATGTGTTTGGAATGAAATGGAAACATTCACAACTTGTTTGCAATGAAATGGAAACATTCACCACTAGTCTAGAATGAAATGAAAAAATTCACAACTTGTTTGGAATAAAATGGAAATATTGACAACTTGTTTGTAATGAAATGGAAACATTCATAACATTTTTTGAATGAAATGAAAACATTCACAACCTACTTGGAATGAAATAAAAACATTCACAGGTATATTCAAATGAATTGGAAATATTCAAAACCTATTTCGAATGAAATAGAAACCGTCAAAACTACTTTGGATTGAAAAGGTAACATTCACAACTTGTTTGGAATGATATAGAAACATTCATAACTTGTTTGAAATGAAATGAAAACCTTCACAACATGTTTAGAATGAAATGGGAACATTCACAGCTAGTTTAGGATGAGATGGAAACATTCATAACTCGGTTGGAATGAAATGGAAGCATTCACAACTAGTTTAGAATAAAATGGAAACATTCACAACTTGTTTGGAATAAAATGGAAACATCCACGACAAGTGTGGCATGAAATGGAAACATTCACAACTAATTTGGAATGAAATGCAAACATTTACAACTAGTTTCGAATGAAACATAACATTCACAACAAGTTTCAATTGAAATGGAAACTTTCACAACTTGTTTGAAATGAAATTTAAACATTTACAACAAGTATAGAATGAAATGGAAACATTCACAACTTGTTTGGAATGAAATGAAAATATTTAGAACTAGTTTAGAATGAAATGGAATTATTCACAAATTGTTTGGAATGAATTGGAAACATTCACAACTTGTTTGGAATGAAATAAAACATTCACAACTTGTTTAGAATGAAATAGAAACAATCACAACTTCTTTAGAATGGAAAACATTCACAACTTGGTTGGAATGAAATAGAAACATTTACAACTTGTTTAGAATGAAATGGAAACACTCGCAACTTGTTTGGAATCAAATCGAAATATTCAAAATTTCATCTGAATGAAATGGAAACATTGTGAACTTGTTTAGTAGATAATGGAAACATTCACGACATGTTTAGAATGAAATTGAAACATTCACAGGTTGCTCAGAATCGAAACATTCACAACTTCTTCAGAATGAAACAGAAACATTCACAATTTGTATAAAATGGAAGCATTAGTAATAAGTTTATAAAGAAATGGAAGCATTCACAACTTGTTTGGAATAAAATGGAAGCTTTCACAACTTGTTTAGAATGAAATTGAAACAACCACAACTTCTTTAGAATGAAACATTCACAACTTGTTTGGAAAGAAATGAAACATTCACAACTAGTTTCGAATAAAATGGAAGCATTCGCAACTTCTATGGAATGAACTTGGAATCCTTCAGAACTAGTTTGCAATGAAGTGGAAATATTCACTACTTTTTTGGAGTGAAATGAGAACATTCACAACCTGTTTGGAATAAAATAAAAACATTAACAACTTCTTTAGAGTGTAAACAATTACAACTTATTTGGAATGAAATAGAAATGTTTGCAGCTTGTTTAGAATGAAATGGAATCACTCGCAAGATGTATAAAATGAAATGGAAATGTTTGCAACATTTCCTGAATGAAATGGAAACATTGACAACCTATTTATAGGGTAATGGAAACATTTACAACTAGTGTAGAATGAAATTGAAACATTCACAGCTTGTTCAGAATGGAAACATTCACAACTTGTTGCAAATTAAATAGAAACATTGAGAACTTGTTTGCTACAAAATGGAAACATTCACAACTTGCTTTGTATGAATTGCAAACAGTCACAACTTGTTTGAAATGAAATGGAAACATTCACAACTTGTTTAGAATCAAACCAAAACATCCGCAACTAGTTTACAATAGAATGGAAACACTTACAACTTGTCTGGAATGAAAGGGTAACATTTACAACTAGTTTAGAATGAAAAGGAAACATTCACAACTTCTTTCGAATGAAAAGAAACATTCATAACTATTTCAAAATGAAATGGAAACATCACAACTTGTTTGGAATGAAATGGAAACATTCACAACTTGTTTGGAATGAAATGGAAACATTCATAACATGTTTGGAATGAAATGGAAACTTTCATAATTAGTTTTGAATGAAATAGAAACATTCATAACTTGTTTGGAATGAAATGGAAACTTTCACAACTAGTTTCGAAGGAAATGGGAACATTCACAACTTGTTTGGAATAAAATTGAAACGTTCACAACTTGTTTGGAATGAAATGGAAACTTTGACCACTAGTTTGGAATGAAATGGAAACATTCACAACTAGTTCAAAATGAAATGGAAACATTCACAACTAGTTTTGAACGAAATAGAAACGCTCACAACTTGTTTGGAACGAAATGGAAACATTCAAAACTTGGTTGGAATGAAAGAATCATTCACAACTTGCCTAGAATGAAGTGGAAACATTCCCAACCAGGCGTGGAATGAAATGGAAATATTCACAACTTGGTTTCCAATGAAATGGAAACATTCACAACTTGTTTACATTGAAATGAGAACATTCACAACTTAGTTGGAATGAAAGGAAATATTCAGAACTTGGTTGGAATGAAAAGAAACATTTACAAGTAGCAATGAAATGAATGAAAATATTCACAACTTGCTTGGAATGAAATGGAAACACTCACAACTTCTTTAAAATGAAATGAAAAGATTAACAACTTGTTTGAAACAAAATAAAAACATTTACAACTAGTTTGCATAGAAATGGAAACATTCACAACTAGCTTCGAATGAAATTGAAACATTCAGAACTTATTTGGAATGAAAAGGAAACATTCACAACTACTTATGAATGAATTGGAAACTCTCACGACTTGTTTTAAATGAAATGGGAACATTCACAACAAGTTTAGAATGAATTGGAAACATTCATAACTTGTTTGGAATGAAATGGAAACTTTAACAACTAGTTCCGAATGAAATGGAAACACCCAAAAACTTGTTTGGAATGAAATGAAAACCTTTAGAAGTAGTTTGGAATGAAATGGAAACCATTAGAACTAGTTTGTGATGAAATGGAAACATTCACAACTTATTTGGAATGAAATGGAAACTGTCACAACTTGTTTGGATTGAAATGAAAACATTCGTAACTAGTTTAGAATGAAAAGAAAATATTCACAACTAGTTTGGAATGAAATGAAAACAGTCACAACTAGTTTGGAATGAAATGGAAACATTCACAACTAGTTTCAAAGGAGATGGAAACTTTAACAACTACTTTGGAATGAAATGGAAACATTCACAACTAGTTTAAAATGAAATGGAAGTATTCACAGCTAGTTTCGAATGAAATGGGAACATTCCCATCTTGTTTAGAACAAAATGGAAACATTCACAACAAGTTTAGAACGAAATGGAAACATTCACAGCTTGTTTACAGTGAAAGGAAACATTCACAACTTTGTTTGGAATGAAAGAGAAACATTCACAAGTAGTTACGAATGAAATGGAAACATTCACAACTTGTTTAGAATGAAATGGAAACAGTCACAACTTATTTGGAATGAAATGGAATGATTCATGACTACTTTTCAATGAAATGGAAACAATCACAAGTAGCTTCAAAGGAAATGGAAACATTCACAACTTGTTTGGAATGAAATGGAAACATTCCCAACTTGTTTGAAATGAAATCAAAACATTCACAACTTGTTTGGAATGAAATAGAAACATTTACAACTTGTTTAGGTTGAAAAGGAAACACTCGCAACTTGCTTAGACTGAGATGGAAACATTCTCAACTTTTTTAGAATGAAATGCAAACATTAACAACCTATTTAAAAGGTAATGGAAACATTCACAAATAGCTCATAATGAAATGGAAACATTCAAAACCTGTTTGGAATGAAATGGAAACATTCACAACCAGTTGAGAAGGTAAAGGAAACATTCACAACTTGTTTGGAATGAAATGGAAACATTCACAACTAGTTATGATTGAAATGGAAACATTCACAACTTGTTTGGAATGAAATGGGAATATTCAGAAATAGTTTGGAATGAAATGGAAAATCTCATAACTTATTTGGAATGAAACAGAATGTTAGCACCACACAAAACTGGGAGAATTACATGTGTGGGATAACAGTCAAAAAGCCATTATATTGTGTAATTCTCTTCATAGTGATTGAAGTGTGAAGGGTAAAAGGTATAATGAACACCTCCTTAAAAGTGTTCCAAGTTGGTAACTTGGCCCCCAAAAAAAGCCTTAATGATTGCTTGTTTTTCAAGTAACTTGTGGACTTTTTTTGTAAGGTTTTGAAAATTTGAGTACTCGATTGCAAAACTTTCACAAAAGAGCTTTGGAGAATTATGGAAACGATATGAATGGTATAAAAGTGTTATTGGAGGACCAAATTGCTCATGGAAGACAAGTTTGGACAAAGGAAACACTAAAGGCATTAAGGACCTAAATGTCTTAGTGTAAACCTTAAGGTGTTCAAGCTTTTGACTTAAGTCAAAGTGTGAGATTGTGGAATTATCCCACCATGGGGGAGGTAGCTAAGGCTTGATAAATGGGTAAAAAATGTTGGGCACATGTGTAACAATGAGTTAAAGACAAAGAAACCATAATTAGTAAGAAGAAAAAATGACATAAAGCAAGTTTAAGCTTGTTTAAGTGTCTTTTGTGCCCTTAACCTCATTTAAGGCCATTTAAGTGCCCAATTCACTTGTCTCTCTCCCATTTTCGTCCTTCTCCAGCCCAAGAACACAGCCACACTTTCTCCATAGCCACCATGCCTTCAAACTCAAAACAACTTACAATTGAAGTCATGGAAGCACAATTGGAAGCTATGGAGCTAGGGCTAAGCTCGCAAAAGAGACATGTGCTTGATGAACCAAGCTTAGTGAGGGGAGTGCACTTAATGAAGGTTTTGTGACCTAGTGTGAAGTGCACAAAGATGGTAGTGAAATGAGGGTTTCTATAGCCCAATGTTAGTATTAACTAGTGTTAAAATCTTCCTAAGACCAAGTATTAGCTTGAGGAAGGCTGCCATAGTGATTTGGTTATGTTTGTTATGTGTTTGATGGACTAATCTATGGTTATGTTGTTGCTGCATTTCATGTGTCTGTTGGTTGTGAATGGCTGTTGCATTTGCTTACTACATCTTGTATATATGCATTGCGGTTTTGTGTTTTAATGTCTTTGGATGCAAGTTTTGATGATGGTTACATTGCCTATTGAATCCAAGTGCTACCTATAATAAGTTTCTCAATGAAATTTACTCCCCTCAATTCTGTCATTTAAGGTCCAGCAGAAAGATCACATTCGAACAAACATTTGTGGTTTGAGTTTTGCCCTAATTTTTAGGTACTTAAACTTCCGTATGTCTTTTTGTGATATGGAATGTTTGGTGATTTTAAGAGCACTTTTGGTATTTTTAATGGTATGCACTTCCATACTTATTGTAGTATGCAGCAGCTGTCCAGCATCCAATTTCTGGAGTCCATTGTATCTCAGGCACTCCTATAACTTAGGGTGTGTATTTAGCTAAGTTAATACCATTATGTAGTGAATGTATGCATGTACATGTAGTGTATGTAAAATGAGACAACTATGTGAACATTTGAATAATGTTTTGGCTATGTAAGTGATGTGGTGCAAAGCTGTCTAATTGTGAATAATGGGCTGCTTACTTGTAAATTCTGTTTTAGCCACATATGGTTGGTAAATGCAAGGGAATGTATTTCCTATGTGTAATGGACATATATGGAGTAGCCTTGGAGGGTTTTCCCCATGTGAATGAAGTGTTTGCACACTTACGAAATTTTGTATGGGTAAAATGGTCATAAAGTGACCAGAATTTTGACTATGTACTTAAAGTTCTATATCTCCCTGTGTAGAAGGAATCTTCATATGAACTTTTGACCACACCTAGAGAACATCTAGAGGTAAATTGGGATTTAGAATTTCTGAATTTGAAGCGTTGTAGCCAAAGATATGAGGTTGTAAAGTTGGCTAAGTTACTGTTCATTTCATCATAATTTTGTAACCAACTTCAGAAATCCATAACTTGGTCTATAGGTGGGCTATTGATGTAAAAAAAAATTCCTTGGTTTGTTCTAAGTTTTTACTTGATAATGGAGCAAAGAAAATAGAGGGGTACATGGCTAGAATGATACAGCTTATTAGTGGAAACCTTCGCAACTAGTCTTGTACGAAATGGAAACATTCATAACTTGTTTGGAATGAAATGGAAACATTTACAACTTGTTTGGAATGAAATGGAAGCATTTGCAACTAGTTTAGAATGAAATGAAAACATTCGCATCTTCTTTGGAATGAAATGAAAACATTCACAGCCTATTAAAACATTCATAACTTGTTTAGAATGAAATTGAAACACTCGCAACATGTCTAGAATGGAAACATTCACAACTTGTTTAAAAAAAAATAGAAACATTCAGAACTTCTTTTGCAATGAAATGGAAACATTCACAACTTGTTTCGAATGAAATGGAAACATTTGTAACTAGTTTGGAATGAAATGGAAACATTTGCAACTAGTTTGGAATGAAATGGAAACATTCGCAACTTCTTTGGAATGAAATGGAAACTTTCACAGCCTGTTTAAGAGGTATTGAAACATTCATAACTTGTTTAGAATGAAATTCAAAACACTCGCAACATGTTTAGAATGGAAATATTCACACCTTGTTTCAAATGAAATAGAAACATTCAGAACTTTTTTTGTAATGAAATCGAAACGTTCAAAACTTGTTTGGAATGAAATGCAAACAATGACAACTTGTTTGGTATGAAATGGAAACATTATCAACTTGTTTAGAATGTAATGGAAACATTCACATCTAGTTTGGAGTGAAACGGAAACATTCGTATCTTTTTTTGAATGAAATGGAAACTTTCATAACTTGTTTAGAGTGAAATAGACACATTCACAACTTCTTTGGAATGAAATGGAAACATTCTAAACTTTTTTGGAATGAAATGGAAACTTTCGCAACTACCTGGCAATGAAATGGAAACATTCACAACTAGTTTTGAATGACATGGAAACATTCACAACTTGTTTGGAATGACATGGAAACATCAAAACTTGTTTGCAATGAAATGGAAAACTTTACAACTTGTTTAGAATGAAATGGAAGCATTCACTTGGAATGAAATGGAAACATTCACAACTAGTTTAGAATCAAACAAAACATTCACTACTTGGTCGGAATGAGGAGGAAATATTCCCAACTTGTTTAGAATGAAATAGAAACATTCACAACTTGTTTGGAATGAAGTGGAAACATTCACAACTCATTTGGAATGCAATGGAAACATTCACAACTAGTTTGTAATAAAATGGAAATGTTCACAAGTAGTTTGGAGTGAACTGGAAACATTCACAACTTGTTTGGAATGAAATAGAAACATTCACAACTTGTTTTCAATGAAATGGAAACATTATAACTTGTTGGAATAAAATGGAAACATTCACAACTAAAATCGAATGGAATGGAAACATTCACAACATGTTTCAAATGAAATGGAAACCTTCGAAACTAGTTTGGAATTAAAGGGAAAAATTCATAACTTGTTTGGAATGAAATGGAAACATTCACAACTTGTTTCGAATCAAATGGAAACTTTCACTACTTGGATACAATGAAATGGAAACATTCACAACTAGTTTAAAATGAAATGAAAACATTCACAACTTGATTGGAATGAAATAAAAACATTCACACCTTTTTGGATTGAAATGGAAATATTTACAACTAGCTTGGAATGAAATGGAAATGTTCACAACTAGTCTCCAACAATTTGCAAACATTCACAACTTCTTCGGAATGAAATGGAAACATTCACAACATGTTTAGAATGAAATGGAAACATTCATGAGTGAAAGGAAACATTCCCAACTTGTGTGGAATGCAATGGAAACATTTACAACTTGTTGAGAATAAGTAGTTTGGAAAGAAATGGAAATATTCACAACTTGTTTGGAATGAAAGGGAAAGATTCTCAACTTGTTTAGAATAGAATTCGAACAATCACAACTTGTTTACAATGGAAACATTCAAAAGTTGTTTTGATTCAAAAAGAAACGTTTAAAGAATGTTTAAAATGAAATGGAAACTTTCAAAACTAGCTTTGAAATAGAATGGAAATATTCACAACTAGTTTTGACTAGCTTCGAAATCGAATGAAAACATTCACGACTAGCTTCGGAATGGATTGGAAGTATTCATGACTAGCTTCAAAATGAAATGGAAACAGTCACCGCTAGTTTTCACTGAAATGGAAACATTCATGACTAGCTTCGAAGGAAATGAAAATATTCACAGGTTGTTTGTAATGAATGGAAAGATTCACAACTTGTTTGGAATGAAATGAAAATATCCACAACTTGTTTGGAATGAAATGATAACATTCACAACTTGTTTGGAATGAAATGGAAACATTCATAACTAGTTTCGAATGAAATGGAAACATTTACAACTTGTTTCAAATGAAATGGAAACATTCAGAACTTGTTTAGAATGAAATGGAAATATCCACAACTTATTTGGAATCAAATGAAAACATTCCCAACAAGTTTAGAATGTAATGGAAACATTCACAACTTGTTTTGAATGAAATGGAAACCTTCAAAACCAGTTTGGAATGAAATGGAAACATTCACAACTTGTTTGGAATAAAATGGAAACATTCATAACTTGTTTAGAATGAATTAGAAACATTTACAACAAGTTTGGAATGAAATGGAAACTTTCATAGCTAGTTTTGAATAAAATGGAAACATTCACTACTTGTTTAGAGTAGAAGCATTCACCACTTGTTTAGAATGAAATGAAAACATTCATAACTAGTTTGAAATGAAATGGAAAGATTCACAACTAATTTTGAATGAAATGGAAATGTTCACACTAGTTTGGAATCAAATGTAAACTTTCACAACTAGTTTTGACTGAAATGGACACATTACAACTAATTTGGAATGAAATTGATGCGATCCCTATTGGTATAAAGACCATGAAACATGCCCAAGATGTTTTTCAAGATCCATAAGACATCAAAGACACTATATTTAAACCCCCACCCCTAATTAACTTGTGATTAGAAACAAGAGGAATAGGAAAATGAAGAACACAAGCAACTTGTGTACCAAGGTAGTCCTCAAAGAACAAAAGAGAATTTCTCTTCAAAGTAGCAATATTATTTCGTATCAAGGCTATGTTTTGCAACTAGAATATGTGCCTATTATTGGCTTAAACTAGAGTAAAAGACTCAGCAAAATTTGCAACCCAAGTCACATAGGAAACCTAGGTACAAAAGACTTAAGAAAACTTAGTCAAACCAGGATTCTAACACATAATTTGCACATGTTTAATGTGTGCATCGAATTCCCTGTATCCTAAGCAACCTGATTCACTTCCATAGCCTAAATAACATCCTAAATAATGTAAAATAAATAGAAAAATAAAACAAAATATTTCACAACACAAGGTTGGCCCTAAAAACCTCAAAATAGTCTTCTCGAGTGCACTTTAAAGGCTCCGTAGGGTTTTTACTTGTGTGTTCAACTTGCAACTTGAATAATTGAGTTCCATGGGCTTAAGACCTTCTCTTAGATGTTGAAAAGAGGTCTTGAAACTTTAGAGCTCAAAGATTCAGCTTGTGGAAGAAATTGGCTCATGAACACTTCAAGGTGGCTCCGAAAGTGCATGTGTTGGCTCCAAGCTTTGAAATTGTGCACTTAATTGCGTAGAATGTATCCAAGCTTCTATACTAGTTTTCCTTCCATAATATATCATCCAAAAATTCTAGAATAAGCATAAGATACATCCTTGGCACCATGGATATGAATTGACACAAATCAGACTCCTTTTAGGCTTTATTTGAGCATGATGAAACAAAAACTTGGGCATTTGTCCTCCCTCCAAGTATGCTACCTTATCTTGCCTTGCATACCTAGGGACTAACTAAGAAAGGCATATTGACTTGAAATAGCTCCTTTTGAATGGCTATAGAACTGTTGAGATTGAGCTTGCACCATTATGGCTTGTCAATGGTCCACTAGTTATCTTCACTGGGTCCTTGACATCCATGGTTGTGCCTTCCTTGATCATATCAACTCCCCCTTCCTTAGAAGGATTCATCTTGAAATCTAAACCTACATGAGAAAAAGGCAACTGAATCAATAATGATGAAATAATCAACACATAAGCTTTAATATTGTGAAAAACCTGAACCAATATCCAAATACAATGATTTTTTTTATACCTCCAGGTTCAAAAAAAAGTTAGAAACAATTATCATAAAAAATTTCAAAGTTTTCACAACTTTCATCCTAAGTCTAGGCATCACTTTCATTTTCTTTTCCATGTCAAAAACATTATTCCCATAACTAGGAAAGGTGTTGGAATAATTTACCTTAAGGATATTGTATGCACTCAAAACAAATGGACCTAAACTTACATAAGCATCAAGAGTACAAGTTCTTCTCTCCATCATGTGTGACCTTCTTATCAAATTGCCATGACCTCCCAACAAGATGTGACAAGCATGCATAGAAACAACATCACAAAGAACTAGATCGTTGCAAGCACCAATTTTAAAGTAAACCATAACTTGCTTTACCACCTTTACCTCCCCGGCATCATTCAACCATTGAAGCCTATATGGTTGTGGGTGCTTTTGTGTTGGAAGCTTCAACTTCTCCCCCATGGTTGAGCTTGCTACATTTGTGCAACTTCCTCCATCAACAATGAGGCTGCACATTTGGTCTTTGATTCGACACCTAGTGTGAAAGATACATTTTCCTTGATTAGCTTCTTCCTTGGCTTGCACACTTAGAGCTCTCCTTGCCACAAATGCAAAGTCTCCCTCCTCGAGCTCAAGTGTATTTTGCTCATCATCTTCCAAAGGTGGTGTCTCCTGCATGACATCTTCATCATTGGATGTGATCTCTCCATCATCTTTAAGAATCATCACCTTCTTGTTTGGGCAATCTGTCATGTAGTGCCCCTTGCCTCTACACTTGAAGCACTCAATCTCCCTTGCCTTAGGTACATCTTTAGGTGGAGTTTTGGACTTGTCTCGTTGAGGCCGAGATGAGCCTCCTTTGGTAGCCTCCATTCTTGGCTTAGGTGCTTCCCTATTCCATGCTCCCCTTCATGTGGAGCTTCCTCCTTGAGACATCTTGGATGCCTTAGACCTTTTGATGATCTTCTCGGCCTTAGTGGGATGATGAAGTAAATCCTCCATGTTGACATATGGCACCATTTGCACTTTCTTGGCAATCTCATGGTTAAGGCCATTCATGAATCTAGGAATGGTGGCCTCCTTATCTTCAATGACACTGGCTTAGGTCAAGGTCATCTGCAAGTCCTTGTGGTAGTCCTCCACACTCCTGTGGCCTTGCACAAGGCTTTGAAGCTTGAGGTGTTGATCTCTATAGTAATAACTAGGCATAAACCGCCTCCTTATTAATGTTTTAAGGGCTCTCCATGTATCAATGGGCTCCTCCTCATTCCTTTTCCTAGAACTTGGTTCCACCACACAAGAGCATAATCAGTGAACTCAATAGTAGCCAATTTAACCTTGTTTTTCCTCAGAATAGTGAAGGCATTCAAACACCATCTCAATCTTTTGCTCCCACTCCTAATATGCATCCGGATCACTCTTCCCTTGGAAGGATGGAATGGTAAGCATGATGGAGTTGAGGTTATTGTCCTCCATTGGCTTCGCCATCCTTAGAAGCCCATGGTCATGCCAAACTCCTTCCTCCTTCTCGGGTTCTTCTCTCTTTGGACCTCTCCTTGGTTGCAAGATGGGATTAGGTTTCCTTGGCAACTTCAAATCAATGTCCTCAATTCTCCTTACAAGTCTATTGAGAGTTTCTTGAAGTTCTCTCATGGTAGGCTCCTTATTGTGCCTTACTTCCATTCTCTTGTCCTCCTGACCCTCGATTCTCCTGAAATCAAAGATCCTCACACACATACCTCACGTGTTTCACTCAAAGATGAACACTCAAAACACTTAATTTGTTAGTGAGAATATTGCTATTGAAGAGTCCTTAAAAGTTCTAAGTAAACTGTCCTCAAAGCACACAAGAAAACATGAATTCTTAAAAGCCATTTTGACTCCAAAGGAGGTGGACGAAACAAGCTTTAAAAGACTCTAGGAAGCTCTTGCAATGGATGGTCACAAGAACCACAAAGAAAGCTTTTTAGGCTCAAACAATGGTTTAGGGTTTGTAGGCACAGAAACCAAAACACTTTGTGCAACTTCTTTTGGAAACTCTTTTCTTTTCTTTTCTTTCCTTTGTTCTTTCTTTTTCTTTTTTTTTCTCCTTCTTTGTTTTTTTGCTGACTGTTTGACGTAAAACAACTTTCTTCTTGAAGTTCGTTGCTACTAGAGAAAAAAAAGTTAAATTTCTTTTTAGCCAAGACAATAAATTATTGAAATTTTGCACAATTTGAAACAACTTTGTGATACCAAAATTTCTTGAACTTCGATCCTTTTTTTTTGGGTGTTTTCTTGACTCTAGGATGCCGCAAACAATGAAAACAAGAGACATTAATAGGGCTGGACATAAAGTAAAAAGATAGGAAACAAACGAGAACAAACAAACTAAAACCGAGAACACAAGGTAGCACTAGTTCACTTCTTTTTGTTATTTTTGTGGTTTTTGATTTTGAACGAGGATGGAAAAAAAAACACAAACCTAAAAAAAGAAGAAAAAAGATTAAAATACAGAATTAAAACACAAAATTACTAGAGAAATTTGAAAGAAAAATGAAGATAAACAAGAACACAATGATATGTCCTTCAGATGGAACTTGTGGCTCTGATACCAACTGATGCAAACCCCAATGGTATAAAGACCATGAAACATGCTCAAGATGCTTTTAAAGCTCCACAAGAAATTAAAGAGATTGGATTTGACCCCCACCCCTAATCAACTCGTGATTAGAAACAAGAAGTATAAGAACACCAATAACACAAGCAATTTGTGCACCAAGGTAGCCCACAAAGAACCAAAGAGATTTCCTCTTCAAAGTAGCAATATTATTTTGGATATGTTACCCACTCTAGGGTAGTTCAGTTATGGTGCCAAAACTGTGCATTTAGACTCCCAGGATTGGTAATGTTCTGTAGGCCATCAGAACACTACCCTTAGTGTGCATACCCAAGTGGCCCTCTTAGGCACTATGTAAACACATGCATATTGGTCCAACCATCACACACATATTCACATTTCATTCACACCATGGTAGCAAAGAAGGAAAACAGTAGCACAAGCCTTAGTTTTGGCTTCCACACATTAGGCAATCTTGTTAAGTTCTAGTGACCAACTACTGCGCCTGTAACTTCCACTAATAGACTATATCATTCTAGACACATAGCCCCCTGTTTTACTTGCTCCATTATCAAGTAGAGGATTAGAGAAAACCAAGGAATTTTTTTTACATCAATAGCCCACCTATGGACCAAGTTATGGATTTTTGAAGTTGGTTACAAAATTCTGACCAAATGAACAGTAACTCAGCCAAATTTCCAACATCATATCTTTGGCTACAGGGCTCTAAATCCAGAAATTCCAAAGCCCAGTTAACCCTCTAGATGTCCTCTAGGTGTGAATTTCATACCAAGATTGATTCTACACAGGGAGATATTAAACTTTAGGTCCAGAGTCAAAATTCTGGCAACTTTTGGACCATTTTGCCCATACAATTTTTCCAAACCATGCAAACACTTCATTCACAAAGGGGAAAGCCCTCCAAGGCTATCCCATATCTGTCCATTACACATAGGAATTAAATTCCCTTTCTTTTAACAACTTTATGTGGTAAAAACAAAATTTACAAGTAAGCAGCCCATCATTCACACTTAGGCAGCATTGCACCATATCACTTACATAGCCAAAACATTACTCAAATGTTCACATACTTGTCTCATTTTACAGACACTACATGTAAATGCATACATGAACTAAAATATGGTCTTAACTCAGCCAAATACGCACCCTAGGTTACAGGAGGTCCTGAGATACAATGGACTCCAAAAACAGGATGCTGGACAGCTGCTGCACAACACAATAAGTACCACCATTAAAAGTATCAAATGTGCTCCTAAAATCACCAAAATTTCCAGATCATAACTAGACATACGGAAGTTCATGTACCTAAAATTTCAGATCAAAACTCAAACTAAAAATGTCATTTTGAATGTGATCTTTCTGCTGGACCTGAAATGACAGAATTGAGGGGAGTAAGTTTCATTGAGAAACTTTGTAAGGGTAGCACTTGGTTTCTTAAGGTAATGTGATCCTCATTAAAATCTGAATCCAAAGACACTAAAACACAAAAACCACAATGCATATATACAAGATATAGCAACCAAATGCAGCAGCAACATATACCATAGGTTAGTCCATAAAACACATAATAAACATAACCAAATCACTATGGCAGCCCTCCTCAAGCTAATGCTTGGTCTTAGGAGGATTTTAACACTAGTTAGTACTAAATTTGGGCTCTAGAAACCGTCATTTCACTTCCATCTTTGTGCACTTGACAATAGGTCACAAAACCTTCAATAAGTGCACTCCCCTCA
>KK899512.1:108919-139644 GCA_000696445.1 Aquilaria agallochum | reverse complement strand
TTCTCACTAATTATGGTTTCTTTGTCTTAAACTCATTGGTACACATGTGCCCAACATTTTTGACTAATTATCAAGTCTTGGCTGCCTCCCCCATGGTGGGATAACCCCACAATTCCACCCTTAGACTTAAGTCAAAAGCTTGAACACCTTAAGGTTTACACTAGGACATTTAGGTCCTTATTGCCTTTAGTGTTTCCTTTGTCCAAACTTGCCTTCCATGAGTAATTTGGTCCTCCAATAGCACTTTCATACCATTTATATCCTTCCCATAACTCTCCAAGTCTCTTTCTTGAGAGTTTTGCAATTGAGTACCCAAATTTCCAAAACCTTACAAAAAAGTCCATAGGTTGCTTGACAAACAAGCAATCCTTTAGGCTTTTCTTGGAGGCCAAGTTACCAACTTGGAACACTTTTAAGGACGTGTTGATCATGCATTTAACCCCCCACACTTCAATCACTATGTTGAGAATTACACAATATAATGGTTTTTAGCCATTATGACACACTTGTAATTCTCCCATTTTGTGAGGTGGTAACAGGATAAAAGCTATCTTTCACAACCAGAACATGTGCCTATTTATAGGCCTAAACTAAGGTAAAAGACTCAGGAATATTCCTAGCCCAAGTCACCTAGGAAACCTAGTTACAAAGGACTAAAGAAAACCTAGTCAAACTAGGACTCCTAAACCTTTTTAACAATGTTTAAGGTGTTCAGTGTATGCCACCTATCGAAAGTGACCTAAATCAATTCCATAGCCTAAATAGCACCCTAAAAAATGTAAATAATTAGGAAAATAATGAAAATAAAGTGTAAATACAAGTTTGGCCCTAAAACCCCCTAAATGGTCTTCTCAGTGCACTTTAGGCTCTTTATGGTTTTTGCTTATATCTTCAGCTCCAAGCTTGAATATTTGAGTTTCAATGTTATGATTATCCTATTCAATGTTGGAAAGAGGTCTTGAAATGTCAGAGCTCAAAGATCCAGCTTGTAGGGGCAAAATGGCCTTGAAACACCTCAAGGAGGCTCTAAGGGTGCACTTGAAGGGTGCCCTTGGGGTTCCTTGTCTTGTGACTTGTCTAGGCACTCTAGGACTGAGTATCAAGCTTGGCCATCACGCTCATATGATTTCTTGATAGTTCCAGTAGCTCCTTGTGAAGTTCCATGTCCATTCTCCATGAAAAAGCTTGAAACAAAGGCTTGAAGTGCACTAGTGAGCTCCTTAGCTTCCTTCCTTGTCATTGGTCCACTAGATATTTTCAAAGGATCCTTCCCATCTTGGATTGTGCCTTCCTTCATCATATCACTCATGGTTGAGACCATTGATGAATCTAGCAATGGTGGTCTCCTCATCTTCAATGATGTTGGCCCGGGTCAAGGTCATCTCTAAATCTTTGTGGTAGTCCTCCACACTCCTTTGGCCTTGCACAAGCCTTTGAAGCTTAAGGTGTTGATCTCTATAGAGTAGCTATGAAAAAATCTCATCCTCATCAAGGCTTTAAAGGCCTTCCATGTGCTTCTGGGCTTCTCCTTATTCCTTCTCCTAGAAGTGACAACCTGATTCCACCATACAAGAGCATAATTATTGAACTCAATTATAGCCAATTTAACCTTCTTTTTCTCAGAATAGTGATGGCAATCAAACACCATCTCAATATTTTGCTCCCATTCCCAATATCCATCTGGATCACTCCTCCCTTGGAAAGATGGAATGGTAAGCTTGATGGAGTTGCGATTGTTGTCCTCCCTTGGCTCCCCCCTCATTGGAGCCCATGGTCATGCCAAAATCCTTCTTCCTCCTCGGGCTCTTCCCTCCTTGGATCTCTCCATGGTTGCAAGATGGGATTAGGTCTCCTTGGCAAACTCAAATCTATGTCCTCAATCCTCCCTACAAGTCTATTGAGAATTTCTTAAAGTTCTCTCATGGTAGGCTCCTCATTGTGTCTCACTTCCATGCTCCTATCCTCCTGGCCTTCCATACTCTTGAGATCAAAGATCCTCACACACTCACCTCACATGTTTCACTCAAAGATGAACACTCAAAACACTCAATTTGTTAGTGAAATATTTCTATTTAAAGAATCCTCAAAAGTTCTAAGAAAACTTTCCTCAAAGCACACAAGAAAACTTGAATTCTTTAAAACAATTTTGACTCCAAAATAGAGGTAGGCTAAACAAGCTTTAAAAGACTCTAGGAAGCTCTTTCAATTGATGATCATAAGAACCACAAAGAAAAGCTTTAGGCTCAAAACAATGGGTTTGCATTTGTGGGCACAAAAAAAAAACCAAATCACTTATGTAAGCTTTTTTTGCAAACTCTTTTCCTTTCCTTTTCTTCCTTTTTTTTACCTTTTATTTCAAACCTCTTTTTTTTTTTTTGCTATGTTGTTGCTACAACACTTTCTTCTTGTAATTCCTTGCCGTCAAAGACAAAAAGTTAGTTTTCTTTTTGGCCAAGACAAGAAACTATTGAAAACTTGCACAATTTTGAAACAACTCTTTGGTACTGAAACTTCCTGAACTTGGATCCTTCATTTTGTTTTTTGGTGTTTTCTTAACTCTAGGATGTTGGAAACAATGAAAACAAGAGAGATTAATAGGGTTGGACATGAAATAGAAAGATAAGAAATAAAAGAGAACAAACAGATTAAAATCAAGAACAGAAAGTAGCACTAGTTGACTACTTTTTGTTGTTTTTGGTTGTTTTTATTGGAAACAAGGATGGAAAAGAACACAAACTTGAAATAAAAAAAGATTAAAATAGAGAATTAAATCATGAAATTACTAAATAAAATTGAAAGAAAAATGAAGAGAAACAAGAACACAATGATATGTCCTTCAGATGGAACTTGTGGCTCTAATACCAACTAATGCTAACCCCTTCGGTATAATGATGCAAACCCCAATGGTATAAAGACCATGAAATGTCCCCAAGATGTTTTCCAAGCTCCACAAGACATTAAAGAGATTAGATTTGACCCCCACCCCTAATCAACCCATGAGTAGAAATGAGAAGTATAAGTAAACCCAATAATACAAGTAACTTGTGCACCAAGGTAGTCCACAAAGAACCAAAGAGAATTCTCTCCAAAGTAGCAATATTATTTCGATTGAAAGCTATGTTTTACATCCATAATATGTGCCTATTTATAGGCCTAAACTAAGGTAAACGACTCAGCAAAATATCCAGCCCAAGTCATATAGGAAACCTAGTTACAAAGGACTCAATAAGACCTAGTTAAACTAGGACTCCTAAACGCTTTAAGCAATGTTTAAGGTGTGCAGCGTATGCCACTTGTATTAAGCGACCTGAATTATATCCATAGCCTAAATAAAATTCTAAATAATTTAAATAACTAGGAAATTAATGAAAATAAAGTGCAAATACTAGTTTGCCTCTAAAAACCCCCGAATCGTCCTCTCGGGTGCACTTTGGGCTCTTTAGGGTTTTTGCTTGTATCTTTAGCTGCAAGCTTGAATATTTGAGTTCCAATGGCATGATTATTCCTCTTCAATTTTGGAAAGAGGTCTTAAAATGTTAGAGCTCAAAGATCCAGCTTGTAGAGGCAAAATGGCCTTGAAACAGTCTAGGTGGCTCCAAGGGTGTACTTGAGAGGTGCCCTTGGGGTTCCTTGTCTTGTGACTTGTCTAGGCACTCTAGGACTGAGTACCAAGCTTGGCCATTATCCTCATATGATGTCTTGAAATTTCCAGTAGCTCCTTGTGAAGTTCCATGTCCATTCTCCACGAAGAAGCTTGAAACAAAGGCTTGAAGTGCACTAGTGAGCTATTTAGCTTTCTTCCTTGTCATTGGTCCACTAGAAACCTTCAATCAGTCCTTGTCTTCCTTGGGTGTGCCTTCCATGATCATATCAATTCCCCCTTCCTTAGAAGGATTCATCCATGAATTTGCATGTTCAAACAATGACAAATCAGAAACATTGAAAGTAGCACTCACATTGTACTCACTCGGCAAGTCTAGCATGTATGCATTGTCATTGATCTTCTTAATGACTTGGAATGGACCATCTCTTCTTATATGAAGCTTAGTCCTTCTTGTAGCTAGAAATATCTCCTTCTTTATGTGCAACCAAACCCAATCTCCAGGCTCAAAAACAACTCTTCTTCAGCCTTGGTTGGCTTTCTTAGCAACATGTTGATTTTTGTGCTCAAGTTGTTGCTTAACCTTTTCATGCAACCACTTGATGCTTTTGGCCCTTTTACTACCATCCAAACTAGAAACATCATGAGTAGGTAATGGAAAAAGATCTAATGGAGTTAAAGGATTAAAACCATAAACAATCTCAAAAGGTGGCAAACTAGTAGTAGAATGCATGGACCTATTTTAAGCAAACTTTACATAAGGCAAACAATCTTCCCAAGATTTCAAGTTCTTACCAATGATAGCTCTAAGCATAGAACCTAAGGTCCTATTTGTTACCTTAGTTTTCCCATCAGTTTGTGGGTGGCAAGAAGTAGAAACAAAAGCTTAGTGCCAAGCATTCCCCACAAAGTCCTCCAAAAGTGGCTTAAAAATTTAGTGTCCCTATCCGAAACTATGGTTCTTGGAACCCAATGAAGCCTAACAACTTCCTTGAAAAACAATTCAGCCACATGTATAACATCATCAATCTTGTTGCATGGAATAAAGTAAGGTATCTTAGAAAACCTATCAACTACAACAAAGATTGAGTATTGGTTTCCTTTAGTCCTAGGTAATCTAACAATAAAATCCATTGAAATATCAACCCATGGATGATTAGGTGTAGGAAGTNAAGGTATGCAAGGTTTTGGCTTGTCCAAAGTGTCCCATAAGTCCTCCACAATGAGGTTCCTCTATAAGTAATTCCCTCAAAGATGTCTTTGAAATACACAACTTGTTTTCTTTGAAAAGAAGCCCATTAACTTGATAGAACTTTTCAAAAGCAAATTTAGAACACTTAGCATAAATCTCAACAAAATCATCATCAAAAGCATACAAATCCTTCAAGTGTTCAAAACCCAAAACTTTAGCATCTAAAGCCGAAAGTAAAGCATACCTCCTAGAAAGTGCATATGCCACTACATTATCCTTACCTTGCTTGTATTTGATAACATATGGGAATGACTCAATGAATTCTACTCATTTAGTATGCCTCCTAGTGAACTTATATTTCCCATTAAGAAACTTAAGGGCTTGATGGTCAGTGTGGATAACAAACTCTCTTAGCTACAAGTAGTGTTGCCGAGTCTCCAAAGCTTTTACCAAAGCATAGAGCTCTTTGTCATAAGTGGGATAGTTCAAGGTAGCACCATTTAACTTCTCACTAAAGTATGCAATAGGGTGGCCTCCTTGCATTAACATAGCTCCAATGCCTATACCTAAAGCATCACATTCAACTTCAAAAGTATTAGCAAAGTTAGGTAAAGCTAAAAGTGGTGCATTACACAACCTTTTCTTTAGTAACCTGAAAGCCTCCTCTTGAGCTTTCCCCCATTTAAATCCAACATTCTTCTTGATAACTTCAGTTAGAGGTGCAGCAATGGAAGAAAAATTCCTTACAAACATCCTATAGAAGCTAGCTANCATAAGTGGGATAGTTCAAGGTAGCACCATTTAACTTCTCACTAAAGTATGCAATAGGGTGGCCTCCTTGCATTAACATAGCTCCAATGCCTATACCTAAAGCATCACATTCAACTTCAAAAGTATTAGCAAAGTTAGGTAAAGCTAAAAGTGGTGCATTACACAACCTTTTCTTTAGTAACCTGAAAGCCTCCTCTTGAGCTTTCCCCCATTTAAATCCAACATTCTTCTTGATAACTTCAGTTAGAGGTGCAGCAATGGAAGAAAAATTCCTTACAAACTTCCTATAGAAGATAGCTAACCCATAGAGTGAACTCACCTCAGTTATGGAAGTTAGCATCTGCCATTCTTGTATGGCTGTTATCTTCTCTTGATCCACCTCAATTCCATGTGAACTCACAACAAAACCAAGGAAAACAACTTTGTCAACACAAAAAGAACACTTCTTCAAGTTAGCATACAACTTTTGACCTCTTAAAGTGCTTAGTACTTGTGTGAGGTGTCCAACATGCTCTTCTAGGTTCTTGCTATATACTAAGATATTATCAAAGTAAACAACATCAAACCTACCAATGAAGTCACACAAGACGTGGTTCATAAGTCTCCTGAAAGTACTAGGAGCATTAGTTAATCCAAAAGGCATAACTAACCATTCATAAAGTCTAAACTTGGTTTTAAAAGCAGTTTTCCATTCATCCTCTTCCCTCATCCGAATTTGATGGTACCCATTTTTCAAATTAATCTTTGAAAACAAAGTAGAACCATGTAACTCATCAAGCATGTCATCAAGTCTAGGGATAGGATGTCTATACTTTACAGTGATTTTGTTGATTGGCCTACAATCCATGCACATGTGCCATGAACCCTCCTTAGGCCCTAAAAGGACAGGTATAGTGCAAGGACTCATGCTTTCCCTCATAAAGCCTTTAGCCAAGAACTCATCCACTTGTTTCTCAATCTCCTTAGTTTTCTCAGGATTGGTTCTATAAGCTGGCCTATTTGGAATAGGTGCACTTAGGACTAAGTCAATTTGATGCTCAATGCCTCTAATTGGAGGCAAACCTTTCGAGTCTTCAGGGAACACATCTTCAAAGTCCATCAACAAAGACACAACAACACTAGGAAGATGTGTTAGATCATTGGTAACAAGCAAAGACTCTTTGTAAATTAAAAGAAGCACTGGTCTTTTTGCTTGAATGGCTTTCCTCACATCACTATTTTTGCAATATAGCACTCTTTCTTTCCACTCAATTTCCTCTCATTCTTTTCTCTCAGGAACTCTCCACTCTTCTTCCCCTTATGTTCACTCTTCTCACTTCATCTGTCATTTGCTCTCTCGGCTTTCCCCTCTTCACTATTGCCCTCAACTTTCCCCTCATTTACTTTTCTCTCAAACTTACTTTAAAGTTTCCTTTGATGCTCCAAGACTTGTTATGGTGAAAGCGGAGTAAGTGTAATGGACCTTCCTTCATGAACAAATGAGTACAAGTTCTTCTCTCCATCATGTGTGACTTTCTTATCAAATTCCCATGACCTCCTAAGCAAAATGTGACAAGCATGCATAGGAACAACATCACAAAGAACTTGATCATGGTAAGTACTAATTTTAAAGTTAACCGAAACTTGCTTTACCACCTTTACCTCCCTTGCATCATTCAACCATTGATGTCTAAATGGTTATGGGTGCTTTCATGTAGGAAGCTTCAACTTCTCCACCATGGTTGAGCTCGCTACATTGGTGCAACTTCCTCCATCAACAATGAGGCTGCACACTTAGTCTTTGATTCCACATCTAGTGTGAAAGATGCATTCTCTTTGATTGGCTTCTTTTTTGGCTTGCACACTTAGAGCTCTCCTTGCCACAAATGCAAAGTCTCCCTCATCAGGCTCAAGTGTGTTTTGCTCATCATCCTCCAAAGGTGGTGTCTCCTCCATGGCATTTTTATCCTCGGATGTGACCTCTCCATCATCTTTAAGAATGATAACCTTATTGTTTGGGCAATCTATCATGTAGTGCCCTTCACCTCTACACTTGAAGCACACAATTTCCCTTGTCTTAGGTGCTTATTTAGGTGGAGCTTTGGACTTGTCTTGTAGAGGTCGAGACAAGCCTCCTTTGGTGGCCTCCATTTTTGGCTTTGGTGCCTCTTTGCTCCATGCTCCCCTCCATGTGAAACGTCCTTCTCTAGACATTTTGGATGCCTTAGACCTTTTATTGATCCTCTCGGCATTAGTGGCTTGGTGGAACAAATCCTCCATGTTGACATATGGCACCATCTCCACTTTGTTCGCTATCTCATGATTAAGGCCATTGATGAATCTAGCAATGGTGGCCTCTTCATCTTCATTGATATTGGCTGGGGTCAAGGTCATCTCCAAGTCCTTGTGGTAGTCCTCCACACTCATTTGGCCTTGCACAAGCCTTTGAAGTTTGAGATGTTGATCTCTATAGGAGCAACTAGGCACAAATCTCCTCCACATCAATGCTTTAAGGGTTCTCCATGTATTGATGGGTTCCTCCTCATTCCTTTTCCTAGAAGTGACAACCTGGTTCCAGCATACAAGAGCATAATCAGTGAACTCAATTGCAGCCAATTTAACCTTCTTTTCCTCATAATAGTCATGGCATTCAAACCCCATCTCAAACTTTTGCTCCGATTCCCAATATGCATCCGGATCATTCCTCCCTTGGAAGGATGGAATGTTAAGTTTGATGGAGTTAAGGTTATTGTCCTCCCTTGACTCCCCCTCCTTGGAAGCCCATGGTCATACCCAATTCCTTCTTCCTCCTCAAGTTCTTCTCTCTTTGGACCTCTCATTGGTTGCAAGATGGGTTAGGTCTCATTGGTAATCTCAAGTCCATGTCCTCAATCCTCCCACAAGTCTATTGAGATTTTCTTGAAGTTCACTCATGGTAGGATCCTCATTGTGTCTCACTTTCATCCTCCTATCCTCCTAGCCTTCCATACACCTGAAATCAAAGATCCTCACACACACTCACCTCACGTGTTTCACTCAAAAGATCAACACTCAAACACTCAATTTGTTAGTGAGAATATTGTTATTTAAAGTGTCCTCAAAAGTTGTAAGAAAACTGTCCTCAAAGCACACAAGAAAACTTGAATTCTTGAAAACAATTTTGTCTCCAAAGAGGTGGGTTAAACAAGCTTTAAAAGACTCTAGGAAGCTCTTGCAATTGATGATTACAAGAACCACAAAGAAAAGTTCTTTGGCTTAAAACAATGGGATAGGGTTTGTAGGCGCAAAAATTTAACACTTTTTGTAAACTTCTTTTGCAAGCTATTTTCTTTTCTCTTCTTTGTTCTTTATTTTTTTTCTCGTTCTTTTTTTTTTCTTGCTGTTTGATGCGAAAACAACTTTTTTTAGCCAAGACAATTAACTATTGAAAACTTCCACAATTTGAAATAATTCTTTGATACCAAAACTTCCTAAACTCGGATCCTTCTTTTTTTGGTGTTTTCTTGACTCTAGAGTGATGGAGACAATGAAAACAATGAAGATTAATAGGGCTGGACACAAAACAGAAAGATATGAAATAGACAAGAACAAACGGATGAAAACCAAAAACACAAGGTAATACTAGTTGACTTCTTTTTGTTGTTTTTGGTTGTTTGATTGGAAACAAGGCTGGGAACAAACAACATAGACTCGAAACAAGATGAAAAAGGATTAAAATAGAGAATTAAAACATGAAATTACTAAGAAAAATTCAAAGAAAAATGAAGAGAAACAAGAACACAAAGGTATTCCTTCATATGGAACTTATGGCTCTGATACCAACTGATGCGAACCCCAATGGTATAAAGACCAAGAAATATGCCTAAGATATTTTTCAAGCTTCACAAGACATCAAAGAGACTAGATTATACCCCCACCCCTAATCAACTCATGATTAGAAACAAGAAGTATAAGAACACCAAGAACACAAGCAACTTGTGCACCAAGGTAGCCCACGAAGAACCAAACAGATTTCCTCTTCAAAGTAGCAATATTATTTTGGATAAAAGCTGTGTTTTACAACCAGAATGTGCCTATTTATAGGCCTAAACTAGGGTAAAAGACTCAAAAAAATTCACAGCCCAAGTCACGTAGGAAACCTAATTACAAAGGACTCAATAAAACCTAGTCAAACTAGGACTCCTAAACCCTTTCAACAATGTTTAAGGTGTGCAGCGTATGCCACTTGTCCTAAGCAACCTAAATTAATTCCATAGCCTAAATAACATTCTAAATAATGTAAATAACTAGGAAATTAATGAAAATAAAGTGCAAACACAAGTCCAGCCATAAAAACCCCCAATGGTGTGATTATTCCTTTTCAATGTTGAAAAGAGGTCTTGAAATGTTAGAGCTCAAAGATCTAGCTTGTAGAGGCAAAATGGCCTAAAAACACTCAAGGTGTCTCGAAGCGTGCACTTGAGAGGTGCCCTTGGGGTTTCTTCTCTCGTGACTTGTCTAGGCACTCTAGGACCGAGTACCAAGCTTGGCCATCATCCCCATATGATGTCTTGAAAGGTCTAGTAGCTCGTTTTGAATTTCCATATCCATTCTCCATGAAGATGCTTGAAACAAAGGCTTGAAGTGCACTAGTGTGCTCTTTAGCTTTCTTCCTTGTCATTGGTCCACTATAAACCTTTAATGGGTCTTTGCCTTCCTTGATCATATCATATAATGACCAAGAAACATGCCTAAGATGTTTTTCAATCTCTACAAGACATCAAAGAGACTAGATTTAAACCCCCACCCCTAATCAACTTGTGATTAGAAACAACAAGTACAAGAAAACCAAGAACACGAGCAACCTGTGCACCAAGGTAGTCCTTAAAGAACAAAAGAGAATTTCTCTTCAAAGTAGCAATATTATTTTGTATAAAGTATGCATTTTGTAACTAGAATAAGTGGCTATTTATAGTCCTAAACTAGGGTAAAAGTCTTAGTAAAACTCATAGCTCAAATCACATAGGCAACCTAGGTACAAAAAACTTAAGAAAACCTAGTCAAACTAGGAGTCCTAAACCCTTTCAACACATGTTCAAGGGGTGCAGTGTATGCCACTTATCCTATATAACTTGAATCAATTCCATAGCTTAAATAACATCCTAAATAATGTAAATAATTAGAACATAAATAAAAGAAAGTGAAAATACAAGCTTGGCCCTAAAAACCCCAGAATGGTCTTCTTAGGTGTACTTATGGGCTCTTTAGGGTTTTTGCTTGTATCTTTAGCTCCAAGCTAGAATATTTGAGTTTCATTGGTGTGATTCTTCCTCCTAGATGTTGGAAAGAGGTCTTAAAATGTAAGAGCTCAAAAATCCAGCTTGTAAAAGGAAAATGGCCTCGGAACACTTCAAGAAGGCTCTAAGGGTGTACTTGAGGGGTACCCTTGGGGTTCCTTGTCTTGTGACTTGTCTAGGCACTCTAGGATTGTGTACCAATCTTGGCCATCATCTCCATATGATGTCTTAAAAGTTCCAATAGCTCCGCATGGAAATCAATGTCCATCCTCCATGAAAAAGCTTGAAACAAAGGCTTTAAGTGCACTAGTGACCTCCTTAGCTTTCTTCCTTGTCATTGGTCCCCTAGATATCTTCAATGGGCCCTTGCCTTCCTTGTTTGTGCCTTCCTTGATCATATCCAAATGTTTCCATTTCATATAACAATAGTTGTGAATGTTTCAATTTCATTGCAAATTAGTTGTGAATGTTTCCATTTCATTCCAAACAAGTTGTGAATGTTTCCATTTCATTCCAAACACGTTGTGAATGTTTCCATTTCATTTGAAACAAGTTGTAAATGTTTCCATTTCATTGCAAACTAATTGTAAATGTATCCATTTCATTCCAAACAAGTTGTTAATGTTTCCATTTCATTCCAAATAGGTTGTGAATGTTTCCATTTCATTCCAAACACATTGTAAGTGTTTCCATTTCATTTGAAACTAGCTGAGAATGTCTCCATTTTATACCAAACAAGTTGTGAATGTTTCCTTTCATTCCAAACTAGTCGTGATTATTTCCATTTTATTCCGAACTAGCTGTGAAGGTTTCCATTTCAATTCAAACTTGCTGTGAATGTCTTCATTTCATTCTAAACAAGTTGTAAAAGTTTACATTACATTCGAAATAAGTTGTGAATGATTCCATTTCATTCCAAACAAGTTGTGATTGTTTCCATTTCATTCCCAATAAGTTGTGTATGTTTCCATTTCATTCGGAACTAGTTGTGAATGTTTCAATTTTATACCAAACAAGTTGTGAATGTTTCCATTTTATTCTAAACAAGTTGTGAAAGTTTTCATTTCATTCGAAACTAGTTGTGAATGCTTCCATTTCATTTCAACCAAGTTGTGAATGTTTCAATTTGATTCCAAACAAGTTGTCATTGTTTCCATTTTATTCTAAACAAGTCATTAATGTTTCCATTTCATTACATACTAGTTCTTAAGGTATCCATTTCAGTCCAACAAGTAATGAATCTTTCAATTTCATTTGAAACTAGTTGTCAATGTTTGCATGTCATTCTAAACAAGTTGTGAATGTTTCCATATCATTCCAAAAAGGCTGTGAAAATTTTCATTTCATTCCAAACAAGTTGTGAAAGTTTCCATTTCATTCCAAACAAGTTCTGAATGTATCCATTCCATTTGAAACTAGTTGTGAATGATTTCATTTCATTCCAACCTAGTTGTGAATGTTTTCATTTCATTCCATACTACTTTTGAAGGTTTCCATTTCATTCCAAACACATCATGAATCTATCCATTTCATTCGAAACTAGGTGTGTATCTTTCCGTTTCACTCTAAACAAGTTGTGAATGTTTACATTTCATTCCAAACAAGTTGTGAATGTTTCCATTTCATTCCAAACAAGTTGTCAATGTTTCCATTTGATTCCAAATAAGTTGTGAATGTTTCCATTGCATTTCAAACAGGTTTTGAATGTTTCCATTTGATTCAAAAGAAGTTTTGAATGTTTCCATTTAATTCGAAACTAGTTGCAAATGTTTCCATTTCACTCCAAACAAGTTGTGAATGTATCCTTTCACTCGAAACTAGTATTGAATGTTTCCATTTCATACAAAACTAGTTGTGAGGGTTTTCAATTCATTCCAAAACTAGTTGTGAATGTTTCCAATCACTACAAACAAGTTGTGAATGTCTCCATTAGATTCTAAACTTATTGTGATTGTTTCCATTCCATTCAAAACTAGTTGTGAATGTTTCCATTTCTTTCCAAGCAAGTTGTGAATGTTTCCATTTCATTCCAAACAAGATGTGAATGTTTCCATGTTATTCAAAACTAGTTGTGAATGTTTCCATTTCATTCCAAACAAGTTGTCAATGTTTCCATTTCATTCCAAATAGGTTGTGAATATTTCCACTTAATTCCAAACAAGTTGTGAATGTTTCCATTTTATTCGAAACTAGTTGACAATGATTCCATTTCAATCCAAATAAGTTGTGAATGTTTCCTTTCATTCCAAACTACTTGTGAATGTTTCCATTTCATTATGAACTAGTTGTTCAGGTTTCTATTTCATTCAAAACTTGTTGTGAATGTTTGCATTTCATTACAAACAAGCTGTGAATGTTTCCATTACAATCCAAACAAGTTGTGATTGTTTCCATTTCATTCCAAACATGTTGTGAACGTTTTAATTTCATTCCAAACAAATTGTGCATGTTTCCATTTCAAGTGAAACTAAGTGTGAATGTTTCCATTTCATTCGAAACAAGTTGTGAATGTTTCCACTTCATTCGAAACTAGTTATGAATGTCTCCATTTCATTCTAAACAAGTTGTGAATGTTTGTATTACATTCCAAACAAGTTCTAATTGTTTCAGATTCATTCTAAACAAGTTGTGAATGTTTCCATTTCATTCCAAACAATTTATGTCTATTTCCATTTCAGTCAAAACTTGGTGAGAACATTTCCAATTCATTCGAAACAAGTTGAGAATGTTTCCATTTCATTTGGAACTAGTTGTGAATGTTTCCATTTCATTCCAACCATGTTGTGAATGTTTCCATGTCAATCAAAAACAAGTTGTAAATGTTTTCATTTCGTTCCAAACAAGTTGTGAATGTTTCTGTTTCATTCGATACTAGTTCTATAGGTTTCGATTTCATTCCAAATAAGTTGTGAATGTTTCCTTTTCATTGAAAACTAGTTTCAATGTTTCCACTTCATTCTGAACAAGTTGTAAATGTTTCCTTTCATTCCAAAGAAGTTATAAATGTTTCCATTTCATTCCAAACAAGCTGTGAATCTTTCCATTTCATTTCAGACATGCTGTGAATGTTTCCATTTCATTCCAACCATGTGAATGTTTCCTTTTAATTTCAAACAGGTTGTGATTGTTTCCATTTCATTCCAAACAAGTTGTGATTGTTTCCATTTGATTCCAAACATGTTATGGATGTTTCCATTTCATTCCAAACAAGCTGTGTATGTTTCCATTTCATTCGAAACTAGGTATGAATGGTTCCATTTCGTTCAAAAAAAGTTGTGAATGTTTCCATTTCATTACAAACTAGTTGTTAATGATTCCATTTCATTCCTACCAAGTAGTGAATGTTTCTATTTCATTCCAAACAGGTTGTGATTGTTTCCATTTCATTCTAGACAAGTTGTGAATGTTTCAATTTCATTCCAAACTAGTTGTGAATGGTTCCATTTCATTCCACACAAGCTATGAATGTTTCCACTTCATTCACAACACATTGTGAATGTTTCCATTTCAGTCAAAACTATTTGTGAATGTTTCCAATTCATTCCAAAAAAGTTGTGAATGTTTTAATTTCATTCCCAACAAGTTGTGAATATTTCCATTTCATTCCAAACAGGTTGTCTCTATTTCCACTTCATTTGAAACAAGTTGTGAACATTTCCATTTTATTTGAAACTAGTTGTCAATGATTCCATTTTATTCCAAACAAGTTGTGAACGTTTCTTCAAGTTGTGAACGTTTCCTTTCATTCCAAAGTAGTTGTGATTGTTTCCATTTCATTCTGAACTAGCTGTTCAAGTTTCTATTTCCTTGAAAACTTGTTGCGAATGTTTCCATTTCATTCCAAACAAGCTCTGACTACTTCCATTGCAATCCAAACAAGTTGTGATTGTTTCCATTTCATTCCAAACAAGTTGTAAATGTTTTAATTTCATTCCAAACAAATTGTCTATGTTTCCATTTCAGGCAAAACTAGGTGTGAATGTTTCCATTTCATTTGAAATAAGTTGTGAATGTTTTCACTTCATTCGAAACTAGTTGTGAATGTCTCAATTTCATTCCAAACAAGTTGTAAATGTTTGCATTACATTCCAAACAAGTTGTGATTATTTCAAATTCATTCTAAACAAGTTTTGAATGTTTCCATTTCCTTCCAAACAAGTTCTGTGTGTTTCCATTTCAGTCGAAACTTGGTGTGAACGTTTCCATTTTATTCGAAACAAGTTATGAATGTTTCTATTTTGTTTGAAACTAGTTATGAATGTTTTCATTTCATTCCAACTATGTTGTGAATGTTTCCATGTCAATCAAAACAAGATGTAAATGTTTTCATTTCATTCCAAACAAGTTGTGAATGTTTCTATTTCCTTCCATACTAGTTTTGTAGGTTTCGATTTCATTTCAAACATGTTGTGAATGTTTCCAATTCATTCAAAACTAGTTGTCAATGTTTCCACTTCATTCTAAACAAGTTGTAAATGTTTCCTTTCATTCCAAACAAGTTATGAATGTTTCCATTTAATTCCAAACAACCTGTGAATCTTTCCATTTCGTTCCAGACATGCTGTGAATGTTTCCATTTCATTCCAAACATATGGTGAATGTTTCCCTTTAATTCCAAATAGGTTGCGATTGTTTCTATTTCATTCCATACAAGTAGTGAATGTTTAGATTTCATTCCAAACAAGTTGTGAATGTTTCCATTTCATTCCTAACAAGTTGTGAATGTTTCCATTTCATTCCAAACTAGTTGTTAATGTTTCCATTTCATTCCAACCATGTAGTGAATGTTTCCATTTCATTCCAAACAGGTTGTAATTGTTTCCATTATATTCCACACAAGTTGCGAGTGTTTCTATTTCATTCCATACAAGTTCTGAAGGTTTCCATTTCATTCCAAACAAGTTGTGAATCTTTCCGTTTCATTCAAAACTACTTGTGAATGTTTCCATTTCATTCGAAATAAGTTGTGAATGTTTCCCTTTATTCCAAAGAAGTTGTGAATGTTTCCATTTCATTTGAAACAAGTTGTGAATGCTTCCATATAACTCCAAACTAGTTGTGAACGTTTCCATTTCATTTGAAACAAGTTGTGAATGTCTCCATTTCATTCCAAAGTAGTTGTTAATGTTTCCATTTCATTCCAACCAAGTTGTGAATGTTTCCAATTCCTTCCAAACAGGTTGTGAATGTTTCCATTTCATTCCAAACAAGATGCGAGTGTTTTTATTTCATTCCATACTAGTTCTGAAGTTTCCATTTCATTCCAAACTAATTGTGAGTGTTTCAATTTCATTCAAAACTAGTTGTTGATGTTTCCAATTCATTCTAAAGAAGTTATGAACGCTTCGTTTCATTCCAAATAAGTTGTGAATGTTTCCAATTCTTTCCAAACAGGTGGTGAATGTTTCCATTTAATTCCAAACAGGTTGTGAATGCGTCCATTTCATCACAAATTAGTTCTGAATGCTTCAATTTTGTTCCAAATAAGTTGTGAATTTTTCCATTTCATTCCAAACAAGTTGTGAATGTTTCCATTTCATTCTAAACAAGTTGTGAATGTTTCTTTTCATTCCAAATAAGTTGTGAATGTTTCCATTTCATTATTAATAGGTAGTGAATATTTCCATTTCATTCCAAATAGGTTGTCAATGCATCCAATTCATTGCGAACAAGTTTTGAATGCTTCAATTTCATTCCAATCAACTTGTGAATGTTTTCATTTCATTCAAACAAGTTGCCAATGTATCCATTTCAATTGAAACTAGTTGTGAATGTTTCCATTTCATTCCAAACAACTTGTGAATGTTTCCTTTCATTCCAAACAAGTTGTGAGTTTTCGATTTCATTCCAAACATGTTGTGAATGTTTCCATTTTGATTCAAAACAAGTAGTGAATGTTTTCATCACATTCCAAACATGTTCGGAATGTATCCATTTCACTCCAAACTAGTTCTGAGTGCTTCCCTTTCGTTCCAAACAAGTTGTGAATGTTTCCTTTCATTCGAAGCTATTTGTGAATGTTTCTATTTCATTCTAAGCTAGTTGTGAATGTTTCCATTTCATTCTAAAGTAGTTGTGAATGTTTCCATTTCTTTCCAAACAGGTTGTGAATGTTTCCAATTCATTCCAAACAAGTTATGAATCTTTCCATTTCAGTCAAAATAGGTTGTGAATGTTTCCATTTTATTCCAAACAAGTTACGAGTGTTTCTTTTCATTCAATACTAGTTTTGAATGTTTCCATTTCATTCGAAACTAGTTGTCAAGGTTTCCAATTCATTCTAAACAAGTTGTGAATGTTTTCATTTCATTCCAAACAACTTGTGAATGGTTCCATTTCATTCCACACAAGCTGTGAATGTTTCCATTTCATTCCACACAAGCTGTGAATGTTTCCATTTCATTCCACACAAGCTGTGAATGTCTCCATTTCATTCGAAACTTGTTGTGAATGTTTCCATTTGATTTCAAACTAGTTATGAATGGTTACATTTCATTCAGAACAATTTCTGAAAGTTTCCATTTTATTCCAAAGAAGTTGCAAATGTTTCCATTTCATTCCAAACAATGTGTGAACATTTTGATTTTATTCAAAACGCATTGTGAATGTTTCCATTTCATTCAAAACAAGTTCTGAGTGTTTCCATTTTATTCCAAACAGGTTGTGAAAGTTTTCATTTCATTCCAAACAGGTTGTGAATGTTTCTATTTCATTCCAAACATGTCGTGAATGTTTCCATTTCGTTCCAAATAAGTTGTGAATGATTCAATTTCATTCAAAACTAGTTGTCAATATTTCCATTTCTTTCCAAACAGGTTGTGAATGTCTCCATTTCATTCCTAGCAGTTGTGAATGTTTCCATTTCATTCAAAACTAGTTGTGAATGTTTACTTTTCATTCGAAACAAGTTGTGAAAGTTTCCAATTCATTCTAAAAAACTTGTGAATGTTTCCGTTTCATTCCAACCCGGTTGTGATTGTTTCCATATCATTCCAAAAAGGTTGTAAATGTTTCCATTTCATTCAAAACTAATTGTGAATGTTCCCATGTCAATCCAAAGAAGTAGTGAATTTCCCCTTCATTCCAAACTAGTTGTGCAAGTTTCGATTTCATTCAAAACATTTTGTGAATGTTTCCATTTCATTCGAAACAAGTTGTGGCGATTTCCATTACATTCTAAATAGGTTATGATTGTTTCGATTTCATTCCAAACAGATTGTGAATGTTTCATTTTCATTTAAAACAAATTTTGTTTTTCTCCATTTCAGTCGAAACAAGTTTTAAATGTTTCCATTTTATTCGAAACTAGTTTTGAATGTTTCCGTTTCATTCCAAACAAGTTGTGAATGTTTCTATGTCAATCAAAACTAGTTGTGAATGTTTCCATGTCAATCCATAGAAGTGGTGAATGTTTTCTTTCATTCCAAGCTAGTTGTGAATGTTTCGATTTCTTTCCAAACTAGTTGTGAAGGTTTTCATTTCATTCCAAACATGTTGTGAATGTTTCCATTTCATTCCAAACAAGCTGTGACTGTTTCCATTACTTTCCAAACAACTTGCGATTGTTTCCATTTCACTCCAAACAAGTTATGAATGTTTCCATTTCATTCCAAACAAATTGTGTACGTTTCCACTTCGAATGAAACTAGGTGTGAATGTTTCAATTTCATTGAAAACAAGTTGTGAATGTTTCCATTTCATTCGAAACTAGTTGTTAATGTCTCCATTTTATTCCAAACAGGTTATGATTGTTCCAGTTTTATTCCAAACAAGTTGTGAATGTTTCCATTCTTTTCCTAACAGGTGGTGAATGTTTTAATTTCTTTCCAAACAGGTTGTGAATGCATCCATTTCACTGCAAACTAGTTCCAAATGCTTCAATTTCATTCCAAAACAAGTTGTGAATTTATCCTTTCACTCGAAACTAGTATTGAATGTTTCCATTTCATTCCAAACTAGTTGTGAGGGTTTTCAATTCATTCCAAACTAGTTGTGAATGTTTCCATTCACTGCAAACAAGTTGGGAATGTCTCCATTAGATTCTAAACTTGTTGTGATTGTTTCCATTCCATTAAAAACTAGTTGTGAATGTTTCCATTTCATTCTAGGCAAGTTGTGAATGTGTCCAATTCATTACAAACAAGATGTGAATGTTTCGATGTCATTCCAAATTAGTTGTGAAGGTTTCCATTTCATTTCAAACATGTTGTGAATTTTTCCACTTCATTCTAAACAAGTTGTGAATGTTTCAATTTCATTCTGAACAAGTTGTGAATGTTTCGTTTTCATTCCAAGCAAGTTGTGATTGTTTCCATTTCATTCCAAATAGGTGGCGAATGTATCCATTTCATTTGAAACAAGTTCTAAATCATTCCATTTCATTCCAAACAAGTTGTGAATGTTTCTAGTTCATTCGAAACTAGTTGTGAAAGTTACTATTTCATTCCGAACAAGCTGTGAATGTTCCCATTTCATTCCAAAAGAGTTGTGAATGTTTTCATTTCATTCCAAACAAGTTGTGAATGTTTCCATTTCATTCCATACTAGTTCTGAAGGCTTACATTTTATTCCAAGCATGTTGTGAATGTTTCCATTTTATTCTAAACATGTTGTGAATGTTTGTGTTTCATTTGAAACAAGTTGTGAATCACTCCATTTCATTCGAAACTAGTTGTTAATCATTGCATTTCATTCCAAAAAAGTGGTGAATTTTTCCATATCATTCCAAACCAGTTGTGACTGTTTCCATTTTGTTCCAAACAAGTTGTGAATCTTTCCATTTAATTTGAAGCTAGTTGTGAATGTTTCCATTTCATTCCAAATAAGTTGTAAATGTTTCCCTTCATTCCAAACAAGTTGTGAATATTTCCATTTCACTCGAAACATGTTGTGAATTTTTCCATTTCATTCTAAACAAGTTGTGAATGCTTCCATTTAACTCCAAACTAGTTGTGAATGTTTCCGTTTCATTCTAAACAAGTTGTGAATGTTTCAACTTCATTGCAAACAAGTTGTGAATGGTTCCATTTCATTCCACACAAGCTGTGAATGTTTCCATTTTATTCGAGACAAGTGGTTAATGTTTCCATTTTATTCAAAACACATTGTGAATGTTTGCATTTTATTCAAAACTGTTTGTGAATGTTCCAATTCATTGCAAAAAAGTTATGAAAGTTTTCATTTCATTCCAAACAACTTGTGAATATTTCCATTTCATTCCAATTAGGTTGTGAATGTTTCCACTTCATTCCAAACAAGTTGTGAACATTTCCATTTCATTCTAAACTAGTTTTCAATGGTTCCATTTCATTCCAAACAAGTTGTGAATGTTTCCTTTCATTGCAAACTATTTGTGAATGTTGCCATTTCATTCCGAACTAGTTGTTCAGGTTTCTATTTCATTCAAAACTTGTTGTGAATGTTTCCATTTCATTCCAAACAAGCTGTGATTGTTTCCATTATAATCCAAACAAGTTGTTATTGTTTCCATTTCATTCCAAACAAATTGTGTATGTTTCCATTTCAGGTGAAACTAAGTGTGAATGTTTCCATTTCATTCGAAACAAGTTGTGAATGTTTCCACTTCATCCAAAACTAGTTATGAATGTCTCCTTTTCATTCCAAACAAGTTCTAAATGTTTGGATTACATTCCAAACAAGTTCTGATTATTTCAATTTCATTCTAAACAAGTTGTGAATGTTTCCATTTCATTCCAAACAATTTCTGTGTGTTTCCATTTCAGTCCAAACTTGGTGAGAACGTTTCCAATTCATTCGAAACAAGTTGTGAATGTTTCCATTTCATTCGAAACTAGTTGTGAATGTTTCCATTTCATTCCAACCATGTTGTGAATGTTTCCACGTCAATCAAAACAAGTTGTAAATGTTTTCATTTCATTCAAAACAAGTTTTAAATGTTTCTATTTCATTCCATACTAGTTATGTAGGTTTCGATTTCATTCCAAACAAATTGTGAATGTTTCCATTTCATTCAAAACTAGTTGTCAATGTTTCCACTCCATTCTGAACAAGTTGTACATGTTTCCTTTCATTCCAAACAAGTTATGAATATTTCCATTTCATTCCAAACAAGTTGTGAATCTTTCCATTTCATTCCAGACATGTTGTGAATGTTTCTATTTCATTTGAAACTAGTTGTCAATGTTTCCATTTCATTCTAAACAAGTTGTGAATGTTTCCTGTCATTCCAAAGAAGTTGTAAATGTTTCCATTTCATTCCTAACAGGTGGTGAATGTTTCCACTTCATTCCAAACAGGTTGTGAACGCATCCATTTCATTGCAAACTAGTTCTGAATGCTTCAATTTCGTTCCAGACAAGTTGCGAATGTTTTGATTTCAATGCAAATAAGTTGTGAATGTTCCCATTTCATTCAAAACTAGTTGTCAACGTTTCCATTTCTTTCCAAACAAGTTGTGAATGTTTTCTTTCAATCCAAACAAGTTGTGAATGTTTCCATTTCATTCCAAACAAGTTATGAATGTTTCCATTTCCTTCCAAACATGTTGTGAATGTGTCCATTTCATTCAAAACAAATAGTGAATGTTTACATCTCCTTCCAAATAGGTAGGTAATGTATCCATTTCATTGCAAACTAGTTCTAAATGATTCACTTTCATTCCAAACAAGTTGCAAACATTTCCATTTCTTTCTGAACAAGTTGTGAATGTTTCCTTTCATTCGAAACTACTTGTGAAAGTTTCCATTTCATTCTAAACAAGTTGTGAATGTTTTTGTTTCAATGTAAACAAGTTGTGAATGTTTCCAGTTCATTCCAATCAAGTTGTGAATTTTTCCATTTCATTTTAAACTTGTTGTGAATGTTTCCAATTCATTCCAAATAAGTTATGAATGTTTCCATTTAACTCCAAACAAGTTATGAATGTTTCCATTTCATTTTAAACAAGTTGTGAATGTTTTCATTTCATTCCAAATAAGTTGTGAATGGTTCCATTTCATTCCAAACAGGTTGTGAATGTCTCCACTTCATTCCAAATAAGTTGTTAATGTTTCAATTTCATTCTAAACAAGTTGTGAATGCTCCATTTCATTCCAAACAAGTTGTGAATGTTTCCATTTAACTCTAAACAAGTTGTGAATGTTTCCATTTCATTTTAAACAAGTTGTGAATGTTTTCATTTCATTTGAAACAAGTTGTGAATGATTCCGTTTGATTGCAAACTAGTTATGAATGTTTCAATTTCATTCCAAACTAGTTGTGAGTGTTTCTATTTTATTCCAAAGAAGTTGTGAATCTTTCCATTTCTTTTCAAACAAATTGTGAATGTTTTGATTTCATTCGAAATATGATATGAATGTTTCCATTTCATTCAAAACTAGTTGTGAATGTTTTCTTTTCATTCCAAACTGGTTGTGGAAGTTTTCATTTCATTGCAAACATGCTATGAATGTTTCCATTTCATTCCAAATAGGTAGTGAATGTTTCCATCTCATTCTAAACAAGTTATGAATGTTTTTATTTCCTTCGAAAGTAGTTTTCATCATTTCCATTTTATTCCAAACAGGTTGTGAATGTTTCGATTTCATACCAAACAAGTTGTGAATATTTCCAATTCATTCCAAAAAACTTGTGAGTGGTTAAATATAAGTCCAAACCAGTTGTGGCTATTTCCATTTCATTCCAAATATGTTTTGAACGTTTCCTTTTCATTACGAGGTAGTTGTGAAGATTTCCATTTCATTCAAAAGTTTTTGTGAATGTTTCCATTGCATTTCAAATAAGCTATGAGTGTTTCCATTAAATTCCAAACAAGTTGTGATTGTTTCCATTTCATTCTAAATAAGTTGTGAATGTTTCCATTTCATTTCAAACAAATTGTGTATGTTTCCACTTCATTCAAAACTAGTTGTGAATGTCTCCTTTCCATTTCAAACAAGTTGCGATTGTTTCCATTACATTCCAAACAAGTTGTGATTATTTCATTTCTTTCCAAACAAATTGTTAATGTTTCCATTTCATTCCAAACAAGCTATGAATCCTCCCATTTCACTACAAACGAGTTCTAAATGTTTCCATTTCATATCAAACAAGTTGTGAATGTTTCCACTTCATACCAAACAAGTTGTGAACAATTCCACTTCATTCCACACAAGTTGTGAATGTTTCTCTTTCATTCCAAACAAGTTGTGAATGCTTTGTTTCATTCTAAACAAGTTGTGAAAGTTTCCATTTTATTCCAAACATGTTGTGAATGTGTCCATTTTATTCTAAAAAAGTTGTGTGTTTTCCATTTCAGTCGAAACTAGGTGTGAACGTTTCCATTTCATTTGAAACAAGTTGTAAATGTTTCCATTTCATTCAAACCTAGTGGTAAACGTTGCCATTTCATTCCAACCATGTTGTGAATGTTTCCATTTCAATCCAAACAAGTTGTGAATGTTTCCATTTCGTTCCAAACAAGTTATGAATGTTTCTATTTCATTCCATACCAGTTCTACAGGTTTCGATTTCATTCCAAACAAGCTGTGATTGTTTCCATTACATTCAAAACTAGTTGTCAATGTTTCCACATCATTGTATACAAGTTGTGAATATGTCCATTTTATTCCAAACAAGTTGTGAATGTTTCTGTTTCATTCCATACTAGTTCTGCAGGTTTCGATTTCATTCCAAGCAAGTTGTGATTGTTCCCATTTCGTCCGAAACTAGTTGTTAATGTTTCAACTTCATTCTAAACAACTTGTGGATGTTTCCTTTCATTCCAAACAAATAGTTAATGTTTCCATTTCATTCCAAACAACCTATGAATCTTCCCATTTCATTGCAAACCAGTTCTAAAAGCTTCCATTTCACTAGAAACAAGTTGTGAATGTTTCCATTTCATACCGAACATGTTGTGAACGTTTCCATTTCATTCCAAACTAGTTGTGAATGTTTCTATTTCATTCCAAACAAGTTGTGAATGTTTCGATTTCATTCGAAACAAGTTGTGAATGTTTCCTTTCATTCCAAACAAGTTGTGAAAGTTTCCATTCCATTCCAAATAAGTTGCGATTGTTTCCTTTTCGTTCCAAACACGTTGTGAATGTTTCCATTTCATTCCAAACAATTTGTGTATGTTTCCATTTCAGTCAAAACTATGGGTGAATGTTTCCATTTCATTTGAAATAAGTTGTGAGTATTTCCATTTCATTTGAAACTAGTTTTTAATGTTTTCATTTCATTACAACCAAGTTATGGATGTTGCCATTTCATTCCGAACGGGTTGTGATAGCATTCATTTAATTGTAAACTAGTTTTGAATGCTTCAATTTCATTCGAAACAAGTTGTGAATGTTTCCATTTCATTCCAAACACATTGTGAACGTTTCCATTTCATTTGAAACTAGTTCACAACATTTCCATTTCATTACAAACAAGTAGTGAATGTTTCCTTTCATTCCAAATAAGTTGTGAATGTTTCCATTTCATTCCAAACAAGTTATGAATGCTTCCAGTTGATTCAAAACATGTTGTTAATGCTTCTATTTCATTCGAAACATGTAAGGAATGTTTCCATCTCTTTCCAAATAGGTTGGGAATGTATTTATTTCTCTAGAAACTAGTTTTCAATGCTTCCCTTCCATTCCAAATAAGTTGTGCATGTTTCCTTTTTATTCTAAATAAGTTGTGAATATTTGTTTCATTCGAAACTACTTGTCAATGTTTCCATTTCACTCTAAACAAGTTGTCAATGTTTCAATTTCAATCAAAAAAAGTTGTGAATGTTTCCATTACACTCCAAACAAGTTGTTAGTGTTTCCATTTCATTCTAAACATGTTGTCAATGTTTCCATTTCATTCTAAACTTGTTGTGAAGGTTTCCATTTCATTCCAAACAAGTTGTGAATGTTTCCATTTAACTCCAAATAAGTTGTGAATGTTTCCATTTGATTCTAAACAAGTTGTGAACGTGTTCATTTCATTCCAAACTAACTATGAATGGTTCCATTTCCTTCCACACAAGCTACGAATGTTTCCATTTGAGTCAAAACTAGGTGTGAATGTTTCCATTTCATTCAAAACAAGTTGTGATTGTTTCAATTTCATTACAAACAAGTTGTCAAAGTTTCTATTTCATTCCAAGGAAGTTTTCAATCTTTCCATTTCATTCGAAACAAGTTGTGAATGTTTCGATTTCATTCTGAACAAGTTGTGAATGTTTCCATTTCATTCCAAAGAAGTTTTGAATGTTTCCATTTCATTACAGACATGTTGTGAATGCTTCTAGTTCATTCAAAACTAGTTGTGAATGTTTCCATTTTATTCCAAATAAGTTGTGAATGTTTCCTTTCATTCTAAATGAGTTCTTAATGTTTATTCTAAACTTGTTGGGAATGTTTCCATTTCATTCCAAACAAGTTGTGAATGCTTCCATTTCATTCTAAACAAGTTGTGAATGCTTCCATTTCATTCTAAACAAGTTGTCAATGTTTCCATTTCATTCCATATAAGTTATGAATGTTTCCATTTCATTCCAAACAAATTGTGAATGCTTCCATTTTGTTCAAAACTAGTTATGAATGTGATATGATCAAGGAAGGCACAGCCATGGAAAGGACCCATTGAATATAACTAGTGTGTTGGGTTTCAGGAGCCAAACAACGCAGTGAAATTTAACCGAAACCCTCCAGGATCCAAGTGAAACGGGGTAANCTGGATTAATGCCTTAATAAAATATCATGACTCAATGTGCAAAAATACAATCATCTCATGATTGGCTTTTGGGCACAACACTAACATAGTGTACCATTAAAAATGGAGAAGGCTAAGGTCCTCAAAGTGCACATACAAGCCATAATTGTGAAAGTTCAAGGTCGGCTGTTGTATAGCCATTAAAAAAGGAGCTATTTGAAGTCCATATGCCTTTCTTAAGTTATTCACTAGCTATCCAAGGCAAGAGAAGGCAGCATACTTGGAGGGAGGACATATGCCGAAGTCTTTGTTTCATCATGCTCCACTGAAGCCTAAGGGGAGTTTGATTTGTTTCAATTCACATCCATGGTGCCAAGGATGTATCTTATCCTTATTCCAACATTTTTGGATATTATATTATGGAATGGAAACCAATACAGTAGCTTGGATACATTCTACACACCTAAGTGTGCAATTTCAAAGCTTGGAGCAAACACATGCACCTTTGGAGCCACCTTAAAGTGTTTAGGAGCCAATTTCTTCCACAATCTAAATCTTTGAGCTCTAAAGTTTCAAGACCTTTTTTCAATAGCTAGGAGAAGGTATCAAAATTGAACTCAATTATTCATGTTCGAAGTTAAAGACCCAAGCAAAAACCCTACTGAGCCCTTAAAGTGTGCCTAAGAAGACTATTCAGGGGTTTTTATGGCCAATCTTGTGTTGTAATGTATTTTATTTTCTTTTCCTATTTATTTACATTATTTACGATGTTATTTAGGCCATGTAAGTGATTCAGGTCACTTAGGATAAAGGGAATTTGCTGCACACATTAAACATGTGCAAATTAGGTGTTAGAATCCTAGTTGGACTAGGTTTTCTTAACTCCTTTGAACTTAGGGTTTGACTATGAATTTTGGCATTCTTTTTACCCTAGTTTTGGCCTATAAATAGGCTCATATTCTGGTTATAAAACACAGGCTTTATACAAAATAATATAGCTACTTTGAAGAGAAATTCTCTTCTGTTATTTGAGGACTACCTTGGTTCACAAGTTGCTTTTGTTCTTGGTTTTCTTATACTTCTTATTTCTAATCACAAGATGATTAGGGGTGGGGGTTTAAATCCAATCTCTTTCATCTCTTATGGAGCTTGAAAAACATCTTGGGCGAGTTCCTTGGTCATTATACCAAAGGGTTTAACATCAGAATGTTTCCATTTCATTAAGAATTTGTTGTGAATGTTTTCTTTCAATCCAAACAAGTTGTGAATGTTTCCATTTCATTCTAAACTTGTTTTGAATGTTCCCACTTCATTCCAAACAAGTTGGGAATGTTTTTATTTCATTCGAAACAAGTTATGAATATTTCCATTTCATTTTAAACAAAGCGTAAATGTTTCCATTTCATTCCAAACAAGTTATGAATGTTTCAATTTCATTCCAAACAAGATGTGACTGTTTCCATTTCATTCAAAAGTAGTTGTCAATGTTTCCATTTCATTGCAAACTAATTATGAATGTTTTCATTTCATTCCAAACAAGATGTGAATGTTTACATTTCATTCCGAACAAGTTGTATTTGTTTCATTTCATTTGAAACTAGTTGTGAATGTTTCTATTTCATTCCAAAAAAATTGCCAATGTTTCCATTATATTCTAAACTTGTTGAGAAGGTTTCAATGTCATTCGAAACTAGTTGTGAATGTTTCCATTTCATTCTAAACTGTTTGGGAATTTTTCTATTTCATTCCAAACTAGTTGTGAAGGTTTTCATTTCATTCCAAACATGTTGTGAATGTTTCCATTTCATTCAAAACAAGATGTGAATGTTTCCATTTTGCTCCAAACAAGTTGTGAATTTTTCCGTTTCATTCCACACAAGTTGTGAAGGTTTCCATTTCATTCCAAACAAGTTGTGAATGTTTCCACTTGATTCAAAACTGGTTGTGAATGTTTACATTTCATTCAAAACTTGCTGTGAATGTTTCCTTTCATTGTGAACAAGTTATGAATGTTTGCATTTTGTTCTAAACTTTTTTTGATTATTCGCATTTCATTCCAAACAAGTTGTGAATGTTTCCATTTCATTCAAAACTAGGTATGAATGTTTCCATTTCATTATAAACAAGGGATGAATGTTTCCATTTCATTCCAAATAAGTTGTAAATGTTTCAATTTCATTATGAACAAGCTATGAATGTTTCCATTTCATTCAAAACTAGTTGTGAGTGTTTCTGATGTGAACCCCAATGGTATAAAGACCATGAAATGCACCAATGATGTTTTTCAAGCTCCACAAGACATGAAAGAGAATGGATTTAAACCGCTGCCCCTAATCAACCTGTGATTAGAAGTAAGAAGTATAAGAAATCCAAGAACACAAGCAAACTTGTGCACCAAGGTAGTCTGCAATGAACCAAAGAGAATTCTTTCCAATGTAGCAATATTATTTCTATTGAAAGCTATTTTTGACAACAAAAAAATGTGCCTATTTATAGGCCTAAACTAAGGTAAAAGACTCAAAAAAATTTGTGGCCCAAGTCACCTTTGAAACCTAGTTACAAAGGACTCAAGAAAACCTAGCCAAACTAGGACTCCTAAACCCTTTCAACAATGTTTAAGGTGTGTAGCATATGCCACTTGTCCTAAGTGACCTGAATTAATTTGTTAGCCTAAATAGCATCCTAAATAATGTAAATAACAAGGAAATTAATGAAAATAAAGGCAAATACAAGTTTTCCACTAAAAACCCCTAAATGGTCTTCTCGGGTGTACTATAGGCTCTTTACAGTTTTTGCTTGTATCTTCAGCCCCAAGCTTGAATATTTGAGTTCCAATGGTGTGATTATTCCGCTTAAATATGGGAAAGAGGACTTGATAGGTTAGAGCTCAAAGATCTAGCTTGTAGAAGCAAAATGGCCTTGAAACACCTCAAGGAGGGTCTAAGCGTGCACTTGAGGGGTGCCGTTCGGGTTCCTTGTCTTGTGACTTATCCTTGTTAGTGTTGTGCCCAAAAGCCAATGATGAGATATTTTATTAAGGCATTAATCTAGCAATTATGTTTCTTGCTTTGTTTCTGCGAAACGTAACAAACATAATTGTAACCCTAGAATAATGATATTCTCAAACATCCCTAGTCTAGTATTATTGTGGAGCGGGTTGCAATAATACATAACAACTAGCATATCTGGAGACTAATATGAGATATGTAGTCTACATATGGGTGCAAGTTGGAGAACTTGTGTACTGGACCGACCCACCGTGAGAACACTACATGGATTATTATATGAGTGTCATAAGTGATTCTCATAGTGATCATGGTATATGTAGTCCTTTGACCTAAAGCCATCAAGGTTCCCTACATGTGAGTCACATACTTTAATACTTTCCATTGTTGCTCGTAACTGAGTGAACTTGAAGAAAGTCATTGGGTATATCACATACCATGTGGAGGGAATTGTATGATCAAGATGGGATTTGTCCCCCCTATGTAACGGGAGTGATATCTTTGGACCCTTGATAGAGTGAAACTTAGAAAAATGCATGGTCATGCTCGGATGAGTTGATATATGATATCAATGTCATCAGTTTAAGTTGGTTTATTCGGTAATCAAGAAACCAAAGATTGGGCTATACGAGAGTGACACATTTCGTGTCTCATGCTTAGTCTTGATATCTTGGACAAAGGGACAATGGCATATATCGGTAATGATCATAAAGGTTTAGCCGAATCACTAACAATATTGTCACTTGGGTAACAATGATGTGTTGCTAGACACCGTTCATTGCTTATGATCATAAATGTGATTTATGATCATTNCCAACGTGGTAAGAGCTTATTGGGTCGCACACATAGAGTTAATTGGATCATTAGAATGCACGGGCTAATTATTTGGGTTATGGTTTCACGATAATTTTGAATTAATAATGGGCCCAAAAGTTGAGCCATTATTAAGCTCGAAATTGAAGCCTAATTGGATTAGGGCTTCGAAACCCATTAGGCCTGGAAGTTGAGTCTCACTATCAATACAGCTTTTAGTGAGAAATTTGCAGCTTCTTGCCCTAGCCTCCTAGAAGGACAACCGCACTCTTTTCTTGCAATTCCTTGGAGGATGCAAGTTAGCACTGTGAGCATAAGATAAACGCATCTGCCGGGACGTGGTGGAAGCGTGGTGATCCCCAGAGGCTCATGTGGATACCATAGAGAGCTTGAACACATCAACTGTTTAGGTTTTGTGATTCGACTCTACAGTTGGGTGAAAGATCTCAACCAAAAATTAGTTATGAAAATTTTTGAACACCTGGTTTACCCCATTTCACTTGGATCCTGGAGGGTTTTGGTTAAATTCCACTGCGCTTGTTTGGCTCCCAAAACCCAACAGTAGTATTAGAGCTACTGGAGAAACCCTAAATCGGGATTGAATGTTGAATCACATGATGTTATGTGTTTGGTTGCTTTCGGCCATGATTAATTAGATTGATCCATGATGCATGAAACCAAAACTCGTAATAAACATATGACATATATGAAGAAATGACATAAATTGGTTAATGAGATTAACCCGAAATTGATTGGTATGAGATACATATATGGATTATGAGTCTTGCAATAGTTGCAAAAATCTTAGCTTGGTTTGGATTCGGCCTATTTAGGCACCAAAAGTAAGGTACTTTTGGTGGCTCGAACGGAGAAGTCTCGAGTGCCTACTTGCTCGAAATAGAAGATCTCGAGCAAGACAATTGTAAGACAATTTTTTGCACCGGGGAGGGGGGGGGTATTGCCCCCCTCATAACCCCCCACAAGGGCGGTCCCCCTTCACCCCGTCCGCTGACCGGCCAACGGGACCGTCGTATGCGAAGCGCCACATAAATAAAAACTAGTTAATCAACGTGCGTTAATTGGCATGCATTTGTTGAATAAGATTTGACATGTTATGCTGATTGGTGGTTGTAGCCCTCAATTGGTTGTACTTGTAAATACGGCCTGTGAGTCGTGCCTTCTCTTGTTACTCTCATTGTACATTCTCTTCTCACCTTACTCCCCTCGAATGTAACTCGAGGTTTCTATTATTGATGTAATGGTACATTATGGGATCATCCAAGGTGGTATGTCCAAGGAGGTGACAACAAAAAGGGCAACCAAGAAATGAGGAGGAGGAGCTTATGAAGACCTTTTTCTTTTCTTAGGCTTTTATGATATTCTCATTGGCTTGAGAATATCGCATAGTTTGGGCTATAACCATGTCACGTTTA
>KK899512.1:51865-92190 GCA_000696445.1 Aquilaria agallochum | reverse complement strand
AAACAAGTTGTGAATGTTTCCATTTCATTCAAAACTAGCTAAGATTGTTTTCATTTCATTCCAAACAACTTGTGAATGTTTTGATTTCATTTGAAACAAGTTGTGAATGTATCTATTTCACTTCAAATAGGTTGTGAATGTTTCAATTTCATTCCAAACAAGTTGTGTATATTTCCATTTCATTCCAAACAGGTTGTTAATGTTTTCATTTCATTCAAAACAAGTTGTGAATGTTTCCATTTCATTCAAAACTAGCTAAGATTGTTTTCATTTCATTCCAAACAACTTGTGAATGTTTTGATTTCATTTGAAACAAGTTGTGAATGTATCTATTTCACTTCAAATAGGTTGTGAATGTTTCAATTTCATTCCAAACAAGTTCTAAATCTTTCCATTTCATTCGAAACTAGTTGTGAATGTTTCCATTTCATTTCAAACTAGTTGTAAAGGTTTCCATTTCATTGCAAACTTGTTGTGAATGTTTTCATTTCATTCGAAACTAGTTGCAAATGTTTCCATTTCATTCAAAACTAGTTGCGAATGTTTCTTTTTCATTTCAAACCAGTTGTGAAGGTTTTCATTTCATTCTAAACATGTTATGAATGTTTCCATTTCATTCGAAACAAGTTGTGAATGTTTCCATTTTATTCGAAACAAGATGTGAATGTTTCCATTTCAATCCAAACAAGTTGTGAATGTTTCCATTTCACTCCAAATAACTTTTGAAAGTTTCCATTTCATTCCAAACAAGTTGTGAACGTTTCAACTTCATTCGAAACTAGTTGAGAAGGTTTCCATCTCATTCAAAAAATTGTTGTGAATGTTTCCTTTCATTACAAACATGTTGTAAATGTTCTCAATTCATTCAAAACTTGTTGTGAATATTTCTTTTTATTGCAAACAAGTTGTGAATGTTTCCATTTCATTCCAAACAAGTTGTCAATGTTTGCATTCCATTCGATACTAGTTTTCAATGTTTTCATTTCATTTTAAACAAGTTGTCAATGTTTCCATTTCATTCAAAACTAGTTATGGATGTTTTCATTTCATTCCAAACTAGTTGTCAGTGTTTCAATTTCATTGAAAACTAGTTGTGAATGTTTCCAATTCATTCCAAATTTGTTGTGAACAATTCCTTTTTATTCCAAACATGTTGTGAATGTTTCCATTAAATTTTAAACTTGTTCTGAATGTTTCTATTTGATTTGAAACTAGTTATGAAAGTTTCAATTTCATTCCAGAATTGTTATGAAGGTTTCCATTTCATTTGAAACTAGTTGTGAAGGCTTCCATTTAATTTCAAACATGTTCTGAACATTTCATCTCATTTGAAACAAGTAGTGAGTGTTTCCATTTCTTTCCAAACAAGTTCTGAATGTTTCTATTTCATTCAAAACTAGTTGTGAATGTTTCCATTTCATTCCAAACATATTGTGAATGTTTCCATTTCATTCGTAACAAGTTGCAAATGTTTTCATTTCACTCGAAACACATTCTGACTATTTCCATTTCATTGAAAACTAGTTGTGAATGTTTCCACTTCATTGCAAACTAGTTGTGAATATTTCCTTTTCATTCCGAACAACCTGTGAATGTTTTCATCTCATTGAAAACAACTTATAAATGTTTCCATTTCATTTCAAACAGGTTGTGAATGTTTCCATTTCATTCCAAACAGGTTGTGAATGTTTCCTTTTCATTCCAAAACTAGTTATGAATGTTTTCATTTGATTCCAAACTAGCTGTGAAGGTTTCCATTTCAGTCCAAACCTGTTGTGAATGTTTCCATTCCATTCCAAACTAGTAGTGAATGTTTCCATTTCATTCCAAACTAGTTAAGAATGTTTCTATTTCCTTCCAAACTAGTATTGAAGGTTTCCATTTCCTTCCAAACAAGTTGTGAATGTTTCCATTTCATTCAAAACCAATTATGAATGTTTCCATTTCCTTCCAAACAAGGTGTGAAAGTTTCCATTTCATTCGAAACTAGTTGTGAATGTTTCCATTTCATTCCAAACTAGTTGTGAATGTTTCCATTTTATTCCAAACAAGTTATGATTATTTCAATTTTAGTCCAAGCTGCATGTGAATGTTTCAATTTCATTCCAAACAAGTTGTCAATGTTTCCATTTTATCTGAAACTCGTTGTGAATGTTTCCATTTCATTCCAAACAAGTTGTGAATGTTTCCTTTCATTCCAAACTAGTTGTGAATCTTTCCATTTCATTGCAAACTAGTTCTAAAGTATTCCATTTAATTCCAGACTTGTATGGTTCCATTTCATTCTAAACATGTTGTGAATGTTTCCATCATATTCGAAAGTTGATGTCAATGTTTCCTTTTCATTTGAAACTAGTTGTGAATCTTTCCATTTCATTCCAAACAAGCTGTGAATGTTTTCCTTTCATTCTGAACTAGTTGTGAATCTTTCCATTTCATTGCAAACTAGTTCTAAAGGATTCCATTGCAAACATGGTGTGAACGTTTCCATTTCATTCCAAACAAGCTTTGAATGTTTCCATTTCATTCCAAACAAGTTGTGAATGTTTCCATTTCATTCCAAACAAGCTATGAATGTTTTCATTTCATTTGAAACTAGTTGTGAATGTTTCCATTTCATTGCAAGGATGTTGTGAATTTTGCATTTCATTCGAAACTAGTTGTGAAACAAGTTCTGAATGTTTCTATTTAAATGGAAACTAGTTTGGAAACAAGTTGTGAATGCTTCCATTTCATTGGTAACTAGTTGTGAAACATGTTATGAGTGTTTGCATTTCATAGGAAAATAGTTGTGAATGTTTCCATTCCATTCTAAACAGGTTGTGAATTTTTTCATTTCATTTGGAACAAGTTGCCACAACTTTCATTTTAGTTCAAACAGGATGTGAATGTTTCCATTTCATTCCAAACAAGTTGTGCGTGTCTCCATTTCATTCCAAACAAGTTATGAATGTCTCCATTTCATTCCAACGTACTTGTGAAGGATTCCATTTCATTCTAAACATGTTGTGAATGTTTCCATTTCAATCCAAACTAGTGGTGAATGTTGCCATTTGTTTCCATAAACTTGTTGTGAATGTTTCTATTTCATTCCAAACTAGTTATGAATGTTTCCATTTTATTCTAAATAAGTTGTGCATGTTTCCATTTCATTCCAAACATGTTTTGATTGTTTCCATTCAATTCCACACAAGCTGTGACTGTTTGCATTTGATTATAAACTAGTTGTGAATGTTTCCATTTCATTGCAAAGTAAGTGTGAATGTTTCAAATCCACTCCAAACAAGTTGCGAATGTTTCCATTTCATTCCAAATAAGTTGTGAATGTTTCCATTTCATTCAAAACGCGTTGTGAATGTTTCCATTTCATTCAAAACAAGTTGTGAAAGTTTTCATTTCATTCCAAACAAGTTGTGAAAGTTTTCGTTTCTTTCTGAATAGGTTGTGAATGTTTACATTTCGTTCCACACAAGTTCTGAATGTTTCCGTTTCATTCCAAACAAGTTGTGAATATTTGCTTTCAGTCCTATCTAGTTGTGAATATTCCCATTTCATTTCAAACTAGTTGTGAAGGTTTCCATTTCATTTCGAACTTGTTGTGAATGTTTCCATTTCATTCCAAAAAAGTTGTGAATGTTTCCATTACCTACCAAACAAGTTGTAAATGTTTCCGTTTCATTCCAAGCAAGTTGTAATTGTTCCATTTCATTCCAAAAAAGTTGTGAATGTTTCCATTTTATTCCAAACGTGAATGTTTCTATTTAATTCCATACTAGTTCTGAAGGTTTCCATTCCATTCTAGACAAGTTTTGAATCTTTCCAATTCATTCGAAACTGGTTGTGAATGTTTCCAATTCATTCTAATGAAGTTGTGATTGTTCCTAATTAATTCCAAACAGGTTGTGAAAGTTTCCATTTCAGTTGAAACAAGTTGTGAATGTTTCCATTTCATTCCAACCAAGTTACGGATGTTTCCCTTTTATTCCAAACAAGTTGTGAATGCCTTCATTTCATTCAAAACTAGTTCTAAATGCTACCATTTCATTCCAAACAAGTTGTGAATGCATCCATTTTATTCCAAATAAGTTGTGAATGTTTCCTTTCAATTGAAACTCATTGCGAATGTTTCCATTTCATTCAAAATAGGTTGTGAATGTTTCAGTTTAGTTGCAAACAAGTTGTGAATGTTTCCACTTCATTAGAAACTAGTTGCAAATGTTTCATTTCACTGTAAATAAGTTGTGAATGTTTCCATTTGATTCCAAACATGTTGTGAATGTTCCGATTTCATTCAAAACAAGTTGTGAATATTTTCACTTCATTCTAAATTAATTGTGAATCTTTCCGTTTCATTCCAAACAGATTGTGAATGTTTCCATTTCATTGCAAGCAAGTTCTGCTTCATTCCAAACAAGTTGTGAATTGTTCCATTTATTCGAAACTAGTTGTGAATGGTTTCCATTTCATTCCAAACAAGTTGTGAAAGTTTCCATTCATTCCATTTTAGTTTTAAAGGTTTCCATTTCATTCCAAAGAAGTGATAAATGTTCACATTTTATTGCAAAATAGTTTTGAATAATTCCATTTCATTCTAAATAGGTTGTGAATATTTCCATTTCATTCAAAACCACTTGTGAATGTTTCCATTTAATTCTAAACAAGGTGTGAATGTGTCCATTTCATTGCCAGTAAGTTGTGAATGTTTCCATTTCATTGAAAACAAGCTGTCAATGTTTCCATTTCATTCAAAACTAGTTGTACATGTTTCCACTTTGTTGCAAACTAGTTCTGAATGTTTTCATTTTATTCCAAACAAGTTATGAATGTTTCCCTGTCATTCCAAATAGGTAGTGAATGTTTCCATTTCATTCCAAACAGGTTGTGAAAGTTTCCATTTCATTCCAAACAAGTTGTGAATGTTTCTATCTCATTCGAAACATGTTGTGAATCTTTCCATTTCATTCCAATCAAGTTGTGATTGTTTCCTTTCATTCCAATCTGGTTGTGAATGTTTGCATTTGATTCCAAACCTGTTGTGAAGGTTTCGATTTCATCTGAAAGATGTTGTGAATGTTTCCATCTCATTCTAAACAAGTTGTGAATGTTTCTATATCATTCCAAAAAAGTTTTCAATGCTTACAACTACTTGTCAATGTTTCTATTTAATTCCAACCAAGTTGTAAATGTTCACATTTCATTCTAAATATGTTGTTAATCTTTCCATTCCATTCCAAAGAGGTGGTGAATGTTTCCATTATATTCGAAATAGGTTGTAAATGTTTCCATTTCATTCGAAACTAGTTGTGAATGTTTCCATTTTATTCAAAACAAGTTGTGAATCTTTTCTTTCAATCGAAAGTAGTTGTTAATGTTTCCATTTCATTCGAAACTAGTTGTGAATGTTTCCATTTGATTCCAAACAAGTTGTGAATGTTTCCATTTCATTCCAAACAAGTTCTGAATATTTTCACTTCATCCTAAACAACTTATGAATGTTTCCATTTCATTCGAAATAGGTTGTGAATGTTTCCATTCCACTACAAACAAGTTGTGAATGTTTCTGTTTCATTTCAAACAAGTTGTGAATGCTTCCATTTCATTCGAAACTAGTTGTGAATGGTTTCCATTTTATTCCAAACAAGTTATGAATATTTCCTTTCATTTCATGCAAGTTGTGAATGTTTCCATTTTAATCAAAACTAGTTCTGAACGCTTCGATTTCAATACGAACAAGTTGTGAATGTTTCCAATTCATTCAAAACAAGTTGTGTATGTTTCAATTTCATTCAAAACTAGTAGCGAATGTCTCAATTTTATTCCAAACATGCTTTGAACGTTTGCATTTCATTCCAAACAAGTTGTGATTGTTTCCATTTCATTCCAAACAAGTTGTTAGTGTTTCTATTTCATTCCAAACAAGTTCTGAAGGTTTCCATTTCATTACAAACAAGTTGTGATAGGTTCTATTTCGTTTGATACTAATTCTGAAGGTCTCTATTTCATTCCAAACATGTTATGAATCTTTCTATTTCATTTGAAACTAGTTGTGAATGTTTCCATTGCGCTCTAAACAAGGTGTGAATGTTTCCATATGATTCCAAACAAATTGTCAATGCTTCCATTTCAATCGAAACAAGGTTGTGAATGTTTCCATTTCTTTCCAAACAACTTGTGATTGCTTCCATTTCATTCAAATATAGTTTTGAAGGTTACCATTTCATTCCAAACAACCTGCAGATGCTACCACTTCATTCCACACTAGTTCTGAAGGTTTCCATTTCATTCCAAACAAGTTATGAATGTTCACATTTCATTCTAAACAAGTTGTGAATGTTTCCACTTCATTCCAAACAAATTCTGAATAATTCCATTTCATTCCAAATACATTGTGAATATTTCCATTTCATTCAAAACTACTTGTGAATAAACCATTTCATTCTAAACAAGATATGAGTGTGTCCATTTCATAGCTAGTAAGTTCTGGATATTTCCATTTCATTCAAAACAAATGAAGGTTTCCATTTCATTCAAAATTAGTTGTGCAAGTTTTCCCTTTCTTGCAAACTAGTTGTGAATGTTTTAAATTCATTCCAAACAAGTTGTGAATGTTTCCATGTCATTCCAAACAAGTTGCGAATGTTTCCATTTCATTCCAAACATGTTGTGAAAGTTTCCATTTCATTCCAAACAGGTTGTGAATGTTTCCATCTCATTCGAACCGTGTTATAAATGTTTCCGTTTCATTCCAATCAAGTTGTTATAAATACCATTTTATTCTAAACAAGGTATGAATGTGTCCACTTCATAGCCAGTAAGTTCTAAATGTTTCTATTTCATTTAAAACAAGCTATGAATATTTCCATTTCATTTAAAACTAGTTGTGCAAGTTCCTCTTTGTTGCAAACTAGTTGTGAATGTTTCCATGTCATTCCAAACAAGTTGTGAACATTTCTATTTCATTCCAAAGATGCTGTGAAAGTTTCCATTTCATTCCAAACAGGTTGTGTTGTTTCCATCTCATTCGAAACATGTTGTGAATGTTTCAGTTTGATTCCAAACCAGTTGTGAAGGTTTCCATTTCATTCCAAACATGTTGTGAATGTTTCCTTTTCATTCCAAACAGGTTCTCAATGTTTCCAACCAGTTGTGAATATTTTCATTTCATTCCAACCAAGTTGTAAATGTTTCCATTTCATTCCAAACAAGTTGTGAATGTTTCCATTTCATTCCAAAGAGGTGGTGAATGTTTCCATTTAATTCGAAACAGGTTGTGAATGTTTCCATTTCATTCAAAACTAGTTGTGAATGTTTCCATTTTATTCAAAACAAGTTGTGAATGTTTCTTTTTGATCGAAACGAGTTGTGAATGTTTCTATTTCATTTGAAACAGGTTGCAAATGTTTCCATTTTATTCAAAACTAGTTGTGAATGTTTCCATTTCATTTGAAGCTCGTCGGGAATGTTTCCATTTCGTTGTAAATAAGTTGTGAACGTTTCCATTTGATTCCAAACAAGTTGTGAATGTTTCCATTTCATTCAAAACAAGTTGGGAATATTTTCACTTCACTCTAAACAAGCTGTGAATGTTTCCATTTCATTCTAAACAGGTTGTGAATGTTTCCATTTTATTGCAAACAAGTTGTGAAATCTTCTGTTTCACTCCAGACAAGTTGTCAACGCTTCCATTTCATTTGAAACCAGTTGTGAATGGTTTCCATTTCATTCCAAACAAGTTGTGAATGTTTCCTTTCATTTCAAGCAAGTTGTGAATGTTTCCTTTTTATTCGAAACTAGATGTGAATGTTTCGATTTCATTACGAACAAGTTAGGAATGTTTCCAATTCACTAAGAACAAGTTGTGTATGTTTCAATTTCATTCAGAACTAGTTGTGACTGTTTCAATTTCATTCCAACCATGCTGTAAATGTTTCCATTTCAATAGAAAGAAGTTGTGATTGTTTCCATTTCATTCCAAACAAGTTGTGAATGTTTCTATTTCATTCCTTACTAGTTTGGATGGTTTCTATTTCATTCCAAACAAGTTATGAATCTTTCCATTTCACTTGAAACTAGTTGTGAATGTTTCCATTTCATTCAAAACAAGTTGTGAATGTTTCCTTTCCATTCTGAACAAGATGTGAATGTTTCCATTTCATTTCAAACAAGTTGTCAATGATTTCATTTCAATCGAAACTAGTTGTGAATGCTTCCATTTGATTCGAAACAGGTTGTGAGTGTTTCCATTTCTTTCCAAACAACTTGTGATTGCTCCAATTTCATTCAAATCTAGTTGTGAAGGTTACCATTTCATTCCTAACAAGTTGTGAATGTTACCATTTCATTCCAAACTAGGTGCGAAGGTTTCCGTTTCATTCCAAACAAGTTATAAATGTTTGTATTTCATTCCAAACAAGTTATGAATGTTTCCACTTCATTCCAAACAAGTTCTGAGCAATTCGATTTCATTCCAAACATGTTGTGAATATTTCTATTTCATTCAAAACTACTTGCGAATGTTTCCATTTCATTCTAAAGAAGGTGTGAATGTGTCCATTTCATTGTCAGTAAGTTGTGAATGTTTCCATTTCATTCAAAACAAGCTGTGAACGTTTCCATTTCAATCAAAACTACATGTGCAGGCTTCCACTTTGTTGCAAACTAGTTGTGAATGTTTTCATTGCATTCCTAACAAGTTGTGAGGGTTTCCACCTTTTTCCAAACAAGTTCTGAATAATTCCATTTCTTTCAAAACTACTTGTTAATGTTTCCATTTCATTCTAAACAAGGTGTTAATGTGTTCCTTTCATTGCCAGCAAGTTGTGAATGTTTCCATTTCATTCAAAACAAGCTGTGAATGTTTTCACTTTGTTGCAAACTAGTTGTGAATGTTTTCATTTCATTCCAAACAAGTTGTGAATGTTTCCATGTCATTCCAAACAAGACGCGAATGTTTCCATTTCATTCCAATAGGTTAAGAAATTTTTGATTTCATTCCAAACAAGTTGTAAATGTTTCTATCTCATTCAAAACATGTTGTGAATGTTTCCATTTCATTCCATTCAACTTGTGATTGTTTCCTTTCATTCCAAACTAGTTGTGAATGTTTCCATTTCATTCCAAACATGTTGTGACCGTTTCAACTTCATTCTAAACAAGTTATGAATGTTTTTGTATCATTCCAAAAAAGTTGTGAATCTTTCGACTTCATTCCAAATAGGTTGTCAATGTGTCCAACTAGTTATGAATGTTTCCATTTCATTCTAACCAAGTTTTAAATGGTTCCATTTCATTCACAGCAAGTTGTGAATGTTTCCATTTCATTCTAAATACATGGTGAATGTATCCATTTCATTCGGAACAGGTTGTGAATGTTTCCATTTCATTCAAAACTAGTTGTGAATGTTTCCTTTCACTTCAAGCTAGTTGTGAATGTTTACATTCCACTCCAAACAACTTGTTAACGTTTTAATTATATTCTAAACTTGTTGTAGATGATTCAATTTCATTCGAAACTTGTTATGAATGTTTCCATTTCATTCCAAACTAGTTGTGAATCTTTTCATTTCATTCCAAACAAGTTGTGAATGTTTTCACTTCATTCCAAACAAATTCTGAATAATTCCATTTCATTCTAAAGAAGGTGTGAATGTGTCCATTTGATTGCCAGTAAGTTGTGAATGTTCAAATTTTATTCTAAACAAGTTGTGAATGTTTGCCTTTCTTTCAAAACTACTTATCCATGTTTCCACTTTTTTGCAAACCAGTTGTTAATTTTTTTCATTTCATTCCAAACAAGTTGTGAATGTTTCCATATCATTCCAAGCAAGTTGCAAACATTTCCATTTCATTCGAAACAGGTTGTGAGAGTTTCTATTTCATTCCAAACAAGTTGTGAATGTTTTCATCTCATTCGAAACATGTTGTGAATGTTTCCATTTCATTCCAAACAATTTGTGATTATTTCCATTCATTCCAAACTGGTTGTTAATGTTTCCATTTGATTCTAAACCTATTGTGATGGTTTCGATCTCATTTGAAACATTTTGTGAATGTTTCCATCTCATTCTAAACAAGTTGTGAATGTTTTTGTACCATTCCAAAAAAGTTGTGAATGTTTCCATTTTATTCCAAACAAGTTGTCAATGTTTCCAACTAGTTACAATTGTTTCTATTTCATTCCAACCAAGTTATAAATGTTTCGATTTCATTCCAAACAAGTTGTGAATGTTTCCATTTTATTCCAAAGAGGTGGTGAATGTTTCCATTTCATTCGAAACAGGTTGTGGATGTTTCCATTTCATTCGAAACTAGTTGTGAACTTTCCATTTTATTCAAAACAACTTGTGAAAGTTTCCTTTCATTCCAAACTAGTTGTGAATGTTTCCATTTCATTCCAAAGTAGTTCTGAAGGTTTCCTGCTCATTCCCAACTTGTTGTGAATGTCTCCATTTCATTCCGAACAACTTGTAAATGTGTCCATTATATTCTAAACTTGTTGTAAATGATTCCATTTCATTCGAAACTTGTTGTGAATGTTTCCATTTCATTCCAAAGTAGTTGTGAATGTTTTTACTTTATTCCAAAATAGTTGTAATTTCCATTTCATTCCAAACATGTTGTGAATCTTTCCGTTTCGTTCGAAACAAGTTGTGAAACTTTTGATTTCTTTCCAAACAAGTTTTGAATGTTTCCAATTCATTCCAAAAAAGGTGTGAATGTTTCCATTTCATTCCAAACAAGTTGTGAATATTTCCTTTGATTCGAAACAAGTTATGAATGTTTCCTTTTCATTCAAAACTAGGTGTGAATGATTCCACTTCATTCTGAACTGGTTGTGAATGTTTCCGTTTCATTCCAAACAGGTTGAGAATGTTTCCATCTCATTCGAAACAAGTTGTTAATGTTTCCATTTCATTCCAAACAAGTCGTGAATTTTGCCTTTCATTCCTAACCGCCTGTGAAAGTTTCCATTTCATTCCAAACTACGTGTGAAGGTTTCCATTTCACTCCAAACACGTTGTGAATGTTTCCATCTCATTGTGAACAAGTTGTGAATGTTTCGATTTCATTCCTAACAAGTTGTGAATGTTTCCATTTCTTTCAAAAAAGGTTTTGAATGTTTCCATTTCATTCCAAACAAGTTGTGAATGCTCCCATTTCATTCAAAAGTAGTTGTGGATCATCCCCATTTCGTTCCAAACAAGTTGTGATTGTTTCCTTTCATTCCAAGCTGGTTGTGATTGTTTCCATTTCATTACAAACTAGTTGTGAATGTTTTCATTTCATTTCAAACATGTTGTGAATGTTTCCATTTCCTTGGAAACAAGTTGTGAATGTTTCCATTTCATTCGAAACTAGTTGTGAATGCATCCATTTCATTCCAATCAAGTTGTGAATGTTTCCATTTCAGTTCAAACAAGTTGTGAATGTTTTCATCTCATTCCAAATGAGTTGTGAATGTTTTCATTTCATTAAAAATAGGTTGTTAATGTTTCCATTACATTCAAAACACATTCTGAATGTTTGCATTTCATTCAAAACTCATTGTCAATGTTTCCATTTCATTCCAAACAAGTTGCAAATGTTTCCTTTTCATTCCAATCTAGTTAAGAATGATTCCATTTCATTCCAAACTAGTTCTAAAGGTTTCCATTTCAATCCAAACTTGTTGTGAAGGTTTCCATTTCATTCCAAGCAAGTTGTGAATGTTTCCATTTCATTCCAAACAAGTTGTGAATGTTTCCATTCCATTACAAACAACTTGTGAATCATTCCATTCTATTCCAAACAACTTGTGAATGTTTCCATTTTATTCCAAACAAGTTGTGAATGTTTCCATTTCATTCTAAACAAGTTCTGAATGTTTCCATTTCATTCCAAACAACTTGTGATTGCTTCCATTCCATTCCAAAAAAGTTGTGAATGTTTCCTTTCATTCAAAGCTAGTTATGAACATTTCCATTTCATTCCAACTGGTTGTGAATGTTTCCATTTCATTATTATCTAGTTGTGAATGTTTACATTTCATTCCAAACAAGTTGTAAATGTTTCCATTTCCTTCAAAACAAGTTGTGAATGTTTCCATTTCATTAAAAACTAGTTGTGAATGTTTCCATTTTATTACAACCAAGTTGTAAATGTTTCCATTTCATTCCAACCAAGTTGTGAACGTTTCCACTTTATTCCAAACAAGTTGTGAATGTTTCCATTTCATTCAAAACTAGTTGTGAATGTTTCCATTTTATTACAACCAAGTTGTGAATGTTTCCATTTCATTCCAACCAAGTTGTGAACGTTTCCACTTTATTCCAAACAAGTTCTGAATGTTTCCATTTCATTCCAAATAGGTTGTGAATGTTTCCATTTCATTCTGATCACGTTCTAAATGTGTCCATTTCATGAAAAACTCATTGCCGATATTTCCATTTCATCCCAAACAAGTTGTGAATGTTTCCTTTTTCATTCCAATCTAGTTGGGAATGTCTCAATTGCATTCCAAACTAGTTGCGAAGTTTTCATTTCATTCCGAACTTGTTGTGAATGTTTTCATTTTATTGCAAGCAAGTTGTGACTGTTTTCCAATTCATTCAAAACTAGTTGTGAATGTTTCCATTACATTTGAAACAAGTTCTGATTGTGTCCACTTTAGTCAAAACATGTTGTGTATGTTTCCATTTCAGTGAAAACTAGTTGTGAAGGCTTGCATTTCATTCGAAATAAGTTGTGAATGTTTCCATTTCATTCGAAACTAGCTGTGATTATTTCCATTCCATTTCAACCAAGTTGTGAGTGTTTACATTTCGTTCGAACCAAGTTGTAATTGGTTCCATTTCTTTCCAAACAAGTTCTGAATATTTATATATCATTCCATACTAGTTCAGAATCTTTCCATTTCATTCAAAACTAGTAGTGACTTTTTCCATTTCGTATGAAACAACTTGAGAATGCTACCATTTCGTGACAAACAAGTTGTGAATATTTCCATTTCATTCCAAACAAGTTGTGATTGTATCCATTTCATTCCAAACAGGCTATGAATGTTTTTATTTTATCCCAAACTGGTGGTGAATGTTTCCATTTCATTAGGTTGTGAATGGTTCCACTTCACTCAAAATCCTTTTGAATGCTTCCATTTCATTCCAAATAGGTTGTGAATGTTTCCCTTTCATTCCTGACAAGTTGTGATTTTTTCCTTTTGTTCGAAACTAGTTGTGAATGTTTCTATTTCATTCCAAACATATTATGAATGTTTTCCATTTCATTCCAAACTAGCTGTAAATGTTTTCATTTCATTCAAAACTAGTTGTGAATGTTTGAATTTCAATCAAAACAAGTTATTAATGTTTCCATTTCATTCAAAATTAATTGTGATTGTTTCCATTTCATTCTAAACAAGTTGTTGATGTTTCCAATTCATTCCAAACAAGTTGTGAGTGTTTCCTTTTAATTCAAACATGTTGTGAATGTTTCCATTCCATTCCAAACAAGCTGTGAATGTTTCCATTTCATTCGAAACTAGTTGTGAATGCTTCCATTTCAATCAAAATAAGTTTTGAATTTTTCCATTTCTTTCAAAACTAGGTATGAATGTTTCCTTTTCATTCCAAACAAGTTGTGAATGTTTCCATTTTTTTACAAACAACTTGTGAATGTTTCCATTTGATTCCAAACAAGTTGTGAATGTTTACTTTTCATTCCAAACATGCTGTGAATGTTTCCATTTCATTCCGAACAACTTGTCAATGTTCCCATTTCATTCCAAGCAGTTTGTGAGTGCTTTTATTTCACTCCAAATGACTTGTGAATGTTTCCATTCCATTCAAGACTAGTTCTGAAGGGTACCATTTCATTCCAAACAAGTTGTGAATGTTTCCATTTCATTCAAAACTAGTTGCGAATGTTTCCATTTCATTCCAAACAAGTTGTGATTGTTTCCATTTCATTCCAAACAAGTTGTGGTTGTTTCCATTTCATTCCAAACAACTTGTGAATGTTTTCGTTTCATTCCAAACAAGTTATGAATGTTTCCTTTTCATTCCAAACAAGTTGTGAATGTTTCCATCTCAATCGAAAGTAGTTCTGACGTTTCCGTTTGATTCGAAACAGGTTTGTGAATGTTTCCATTTTATTGCTAACAACTTGTGAATGCTTCTATTTCATTCAAAACTAGTTTTGATGGTTACCATTTATTTCCAAACAATTTGTGAATGTTTCCATTTCATTCGCACTGGTTTTGAAGTTTTTTATTTCATTCCAAACATGTTGTGAATGTTTCGATTACATTCCAAACCAATTAGGAATTTTCCAATTTCATTCCAAACAAGTTGTGAATTATTCAATTTCATTCGACACAGGTTATAAAAGTTTCAATTTCATTGTAAACAAGTGGTGAATGTTTCTATTTCATTCGACATAGGTTGTTAATGCTTCCATTTTTTTCAAAACTACTTCTAATTGCTTCTATTTCATTCCAAACAAGTTGTAATGTTTTCCTTTCACTCTAAACAAGTTGTGAATGTTTCCTTTCATTCAAAACTAGTTGTGATTGTGTCCATTTCATTGCAAACATGTTGTGAATGTTTCCATTTCATTCCAAACATGCTGTTAATGTTTCCATTTCATTCGAAACTAGTTGTCAATGTGTCCATTTCAATCAAAACAAGTTGTGAATGTCTCCATTAATACAAAACTAGTTGTGAATGTTTCCATTGCATTTGAAATATGTTGTGAACGTTTCCATTTAATTTGAAACTAGATGTGAATGTTTCCACATCATTGCACAATGGTTGACAATGATTCCATTTCATTCCAAGCAAGTTGTGAATGTTTCCATTTCTTCCCAAACAAGTTATGAATGTTTCCATTTCATTCCAACCAGATTGTGACTGTTTTTATCCATTTCATTCCAAACAAGTTTTGAATGTTTCCATTTCATTCCGAACAGGTTATGAATGTTTCCATTTCATTCAAAACAGGTTGAGAATGTTTCCATCTGATTCGAAACAGGTTGTCAATGTTTCCATTTCATTCCAAACTAGTTGTGAATGTTTCCATTTCATTCTAAACTAGCTGTGAAGGTTTCCATTGCATTTGAAACATGTTGTGAATCTTTCCATCTTATTCTAAACATGTTGTGAATGCTTCGATTTTGTTCCTAACAACTTGTGAATGCTTCGATTTCATTCCTAACAAGTTGTGAATGTTTCCTATTCATTCCAAAGAGGCTGTGAATGTTTCCATTTCATTCAAATAGGTTTTGAATATTTCCATTTCATTCGAAACAAGTTCTGAAAGTTTCCATTTCATTCCAAACAAGTTGTGAATGGTTTCCATTTCATTCCAAACAAGTTGTGAAAGTTTCCTTTCATTGCAAACTAGTTATGAATGTTTTCGTTTCCTTCGAAATAAGTTGTGAATGTTTCCATTTCATTCGAAACTAGTTGTGAATGTTTCCATTTCATTCCAACCAAGTTGTGAATGTTTGCATTTCATACCAATCAAGATGTGAATGTTTCCATTTCATTCCAAATAGGTTGTGAATGTTTCCATATCATTCCAAGCACATTCTGAATGTTTCCATTTCATTCAAAACTCGTTGTCAATGTTTCCATTTCATTCCAATCTAGTTGTGAATATTTCCTTTTAATTCCAATCTAGTTGTGAATGTTTCAGTTTCATTCCAAACAAGTTGGGAAGGTTTCCATTTCATTCCGAACTTCTTGTGAATGTTTCCACTTTTTTCCAAGGAAGTTGTGAAAGTCTCCATTTTATTCAAAACTAATTGTGAATTTTTCCATTACATTCCAGACAAGTTGTGATTCTTTCCATTTCAGTCAAAACAAGTTGCGTATGTTTCCATTTCAGTCGAAACTAGTTGTGAATGCTTTCATTTCATTTGAAACAAGTTGTGATTGTTTCTATTTCATTCCAACCAAGTTATGAGTGTTTTCCATTTCATTCCAAACAGGATGTAATTCTTTCCATTTCATTTCAAACAAGTTCTGAATGTTTACATTTCACTCCATACTAGTTCTTAAGGTTTCCAATTCTTACCAAATAAGTTGAGAATTCTCCATTTCATTCAAAACTAGTTGTGAATGTTTCCATTTCATTCCAAACAAGTTGTGAATGTTTCAATTTCACTCCAAACAAATTGTGATTGTATCCATTTCCTTCCAAGCAAGTTGTGAACGTTTTCATTTCATTCCAAATAGGTGCTTAATGTTTTGATTTCATTCCAAACAGGTTGTGAATGCATCCATTTCTTTCGAAAGTAGTTTTAAATGCTTCCATTTCATTCCAAACAAGTTGTGAATGTTTCCTCTTCATTCCAAAAAAGCTGTAAATGTTTCCTTTCGTTTGAAACTAGTTGTGAATGTTTCCATTTCATTCCAAACATGTTGTGAATGTTTCCATTTTGTTTCAAAAAAGCTGTTAATGTTTCCATTTCATTCGAAACTAGTTGTGAATGTTTCCATTTCAATCAAAAGAAGTTGTGAATGTTTCCATTTCATTCAAAACTAGTTGTGAATGTTTCCACTTTATTCCAAAGAAGTTGTTTATGTTTCCAATTCAATCCAAACAAGTTGTGAAAGTTTCCATTTCATTCCAAAAATGCTGTGAATGTTTCCATTTAATTGCAAACAACTTGTGAATGTTTCCATTTAATTCGAAACTAGTTGTGAATGTTTCGATTTCATTCCATACAAGTTATGAATGTTTCCACTTGATTCCAAACAAGTTGTGATTGTTTCCTTTTCATTCCACAAAAGTTGTGAATCTTTCCATTTCATTCAAAACAACTTGTGAATGTTTCCATTTCATTCCAAACTATTTGTGAGTGTTTTCATTTCATTTCAAACAACTTGTGAATGCTTCCATTCGATTCGAGACTAGTTCTGAAGGGTTCCATTTCAGTGCAAACAAGTTGTGAATGTTTTCATTTCATTCCAACTGGTTCTGAAGGATTCCATTTCATTTTAAACAAGTTGTGAATGTTTCCATATCTTTACAAACTAGTTGTAAATTTTTCCATTATTTTATTATAAACACGTTATGCATGTTTCCATCTAATTCAAAACTAGTTGTGAATGTTTCCATTTCTTTCTAAACAAGTTGTGATTGTTTCCATTTTGTTCCAAACAACTTGTGAATGCTTCTATTTCATTCCAAACAAGTTATGATTGTTTCCTTTTCATTCCAAACAAGTTGTGAATATTTTTATTTCAATCGTAAGTAGTTGTGAATGTTTCCATTTGATTCCAAACAGGTTATGATTATTTCCATTTCATTCCTAACAACTTGTCGATGCTTCCAATTCATTCAAAAGTAGTTCTGAAGGTTCCCATTTCTTTGCAAACAAGTTGTTAATGTTCCCATTTTATTCCAAACATGTTATGAATGTTACCATTTCATTCCAAACAAACTATGAGTGTTTCAATTTCAATCCAAACAACTTGTGAATAATTCATTTTCATTCCTAACAGGTTGTGAATATTTCCATTTCATTCCAAATAAGTTGTGAATGTTTCCATTTCATTCCAAACAGGTGGTGAACATTTCCATTTCATTCCAAACAGGTGGTGAATGTTTCTATTTCATTTGGAAGAGGTTGTGAATGCTTTCATTTCATTCGAAATTACTTCTGATTACTTCCATTTCATTCCAAACAAGTTGTAAATGTTTCCCTTTCATTCCAAACAAGTTGTGAATGTTTTCTTTCGTTCGAAACTAGTTGTGAAGGTTTCCATTGCATTCAAAACACATTGTCAATGTTTCAATTTCATTCAAAGCAAGCTGTTAATGTTTCCATTTCATTCGAATCTAGTTATGAATGTTTCTATTTCAATCAAAACAACTTATACATGTCTCCATTTCATTCAAAACTAGTTGTGAATATTTCCATTACATTACAAACAAGTTGTAAATGTTTCCAATTCATTGCAAACTAGTTGTGAATGTTTCTATTTCATTCCAAACAAGTTGTGAAATTTTCCATTTCTTTCCAAACAAGTTGTGAATGCTTTCATTTCATTCCAACCATATTGTGAATGTTTCCAGTTCATTCCAAAGAAGCTTTGAATGCTTCCATTCATTCCAAATTGGTTGTCAATGTTTTCATTTCACTCCAAACTAGTTGTAAAGCTTTCCATTTCATTCCAAATATGTTGTGAATCTTTCCATCACATTCTAAACAAGTTACGAATGCTTCGATTTCATTCCCAACAAGTTGTGAAGGTTTCTATTTTGATTCCAAAGAGGTTGTGAACGCTTCCATTTCATTCCAAATAGGTTTTGAATGTTTCCATTTCATTCCAAACAGGTTCTGAAAGTTTCCATTTCATTCCAAACATGTTTTGAATGCTTCCATTTCATTCGAAACTAGCTGTGAATGATTTTCATTTCATTCCAAACAAGTTGTGAGTGTTTCCTTTCAATGTAATCAAGTTGTGAATGTTTCCCTTTCATTACAAACTAGTTGTGAATGTCTTCATTTCATTCCAAACAAATTGTGAATGTTTCCATTTCATTCCAAACACGTTCTGAATGTTTCCATTTCAATCAAAAGTAGTTGTGAATGTTTCTATTTCATTCGTACCAACTTCTAAATGTTTTCATTTCATTCCAACCAAGTTATAGATGTTTCCATTTCATTCGAACAAGTTGTGCAAGTTTTCATTTCATTCGAAACACGTTCTGAATGTGTCCACTTCATTGAAAACTCATTGTTATTGTTTCTATTTCATTCCAAACGAGTTGTGAATGTTTCCTTTTCATTCCAATCTATCTGGGAATATTTTCATTTCATTCCATGCAAGTTGTGAGTGTTTGCATTTCATTCAAAACTAGTTGTGAATGTTTCCATTTCATTCCGAAGTAGTAGTGAATGTTTCCATTTCATTCAAAAGAAGTTCGTAAGGTTTCCAATTCATTCCAAACAAGTTGTGAAAGTTTCCATTTCATTCCAAAAACATTGTGAACGTTTCCATTTAATTCGAAACTAGTTGTGAATGTTTTCATTTCATTCCAAACAAGTTGTGAAAGTTTCCATTTGATTCCAAACAAGTTGTGAATGTTTCCATTTTATTCCAAACAACTTGTGAATGTTTGCATTTCATTCCAAATAGTTTCTGAGTGTTTTGATTTCACTCCAAACAACTTGTGAATGCTTCAATTTCATTCAAGACTAGTTCTGAAGGTTGCCATTCCCTTCCAAACAAGTTGTGAATGTTTTCATTTCATTCCATACTAGTTCTAAAGGATTCCATTTCATTGCAAATAATTTGTGAATCTTTCCGTTTTTTTCCGGACTTGTTGTAAGTGTTTCCATTATTTCATTATAAGCAAATTGTGAATGTTCCCATTTCATTAGTTGTGAATGTTTCCATTTCATTCCAAATAAGTTTTCAGCGTTTCCATTTCGTTCCAAACAAGTTATGAATTTTTCCTTTTCATTCCCAAGAAGATGTAAATGTTTCTGTTTCATTGAAAACTAGCTGTAAATGTTTTCATTTTATTCAAAACTAGTTGTAAATGTTTCCATTTCATTCCAAACACATTGTGAATGTTTCCATTTCATTCCAAACAAGCTGTGAATTTTTCCATTTCATTCAAAACTAGTTGTGAATATTCCATTCCAATCAAAACTGGTTGCGAATGTTTCCGTTTCATTCAAAACTAGTTGTGAATGTTTCCATTTCTTTCCAAAAAAGTTCTTAATGTTCCCAATTGATTCCAAACAAGTTGTGAATGTTTCCATTTAATTCCAGACAACCTGTGAATATTTCCATTTAATTCAAAACTAGTTGTGAATGTTTCCATTTCATTCCAGACAAGCTGTGAATGTTTCTATTTAATTCGAAACTAGTTGTGAACGTTTCCATTTTATTCCCAACAAGTTGTGAATGTATCCATTTCATAGAAAACAAGTTGTGATTGTTTCCATTTCAATCCAAACAACTTGTAAATGTTTCCTTTTTCATTCTGAACAAGATGTGAATTTTTTCATTTCATTCCAAACAATTTTTGAATGTTTACATTCCATTCCAAAAAGTTTGTAAGTGTTTTCATTTCATTCCAAACAACGTGTGAATGCTTCCATTTCATTCGAGACTTGTTCTGAAGGTTGTCATTTCATTCCAAGGAAGTTCTGAATGTTTTCATTTCATTCCATACTGGTTCTGAAGGATTCCATTTCATTGCAAACAAGTGATGATGTTTCCATTTGTTTCCAAACTACTTGTGAATGCTTCCATTTCATTCAAACAAGTTGTGAATGTTTCTGTTTCCTTCCCAGCAATTTATGAATGTTTCCTTTTCATTCCAAACAACTTGTGAATGTTTCCATTTCAATCGAAACTAGTTGTGAATGTTCTCATTTGATTCCAAACAGCTTGTGAATCTTTCCATTTCATTCAAAACAACTTGTCAATGCTTCCATTTCACTCGAAACTAGTTCTGAAGGTTACCATTTCATTCCAAATAATTGGTTAATGTTGACATTGCATTCCAACTTGTTCTAAAGGTTTCCATTTCATTCCAAACAAGTTGTGAATGTTCCCATTTCACTCCAAACAAGTTATGAATATTCTCATTTCATTCTGAACAAGCTGTGAATGTTTCCATTTCATTTGAAACTTGTTGTGAATGTTTCCATTACAATCAAAACAACTTGTGAATGTTTCCATTTCATTCAAAACTAGTTGTCAATGTTTCCATTGGATTCCAAAGAAGTTATGAATGTTTCCATTTCATTCGAAACTAGATATGGATGTTTCGACTTCATTGCAAACTAGTTGTGAACGTTTCTATTTCTTTCGAAACATGTTGTGAATGTTTCCATTTCATTACAAACTAGTTATGAATGTTTCCCTGTCATTCCAGCCATGTTGTGAATGTTTCCCTGTCATTCCAAACAAGTTTTGAATGTTTCCATTATATTCCGAACATGTTATGAGTGTTTCCCGTTCATTCCAAACAAGTTTTGAATGTTTCCATTACAATCAAAATAACTTGTGAATGTTTCCATTTCATTCAAAACTAGTTGTGAATGTTTCCTTTAGATTCCAAAGAAGTTGTGAATGTTTCCATTTCATTCGAAACTAGATGTGAATGTTTCCAGTTCATTGCAAACTAGTTATGAATGTTTCCATTTCATTGCAAACTAGTTGTGAATGTTTCCTTGTCATTCCAGCCATATTGTGAATGTTTCCCTGTCATTCTAAACAAGTTTTGAATGTTTCCGTTTCATTCCGTACATGTTATGAGTGTTTTCCATTCATTCCAAACAGGTTCAGAATGTTTCCATCTCATTCAAAATAAGTTCTGATTGTTTCCATTTCATTCCGTACATGTTATGAGTGTTTCCCATTCATTCCAAGCAGGTTGAGAATGTTTCCATCTCATTCGAAATAAGTTTTGAATATTTCCATTTCATTCCAAACAAGGTGTGAATGTTTTCTTTCATTCCAAACTGGTTGTGAATGTTTCCATTTCATTCCAAACTAGTTGTGAAAGTTTCCATTTCGTTGAAAACATGTTGTGAATGTTTCCATGTCATTCTAAACATGTTGCGAATGTTTTGGTTTCATTCATAACAAGTTGTGAATGTTTCCATTTCATTCCAAACAATTTGTGAATATTTCAATTTCATTCCAAACTAGTTGTGATTGTTTCCACTTCATTGCAAACAAGTTGTGAATGTTTCCATGTCCTTCAAAACTACTTGTGAATGTTTCATTCCAATCAAAACAAGTTGTGAATGTTTCCATTTCATTCCAAACAAGTTGTTAATGTTATGATTTCATCGGAAACTATTTATGAATGTTTCCACTTCATTGCAATCTAGTTGTGAATGTTTCCATTTCATTCCAAACAAGTTGTGAATGTTTCCATTTCAATCCAACAATATTGTGAAAGTTTCCATTTCATTCCAAACAATTGTTTAGTGCTTCCATTTCATTCCGAACAGGTTGTGAATGTTTTCACTTCATTCTAAACAGGTTGAGATTGTTTCCATGTCATTCGAAACAAGTTGGGAATGTTTCCATTTCATTCCAAACAGGTTTTGATTGTTTCCTTTCATTCCAATCTGGTTCTAAATGTTTTCATCTCATTCCAAATTAGTTGTGAAGGTTTCTATTTCGTTCCAACTGTGCTGTGAGTGTGTCTATCTCATTCTAAACAAGTTGTGAATGTTTTGACTTAATTCCTAACAAGTTGTGAATGTTTCCATTTTATTCTGAACGGGTTTTGAAAGTTTCCATTTCTTTCCAAATAAGTTGTGAATGCTTCCATTTCATTTGAAACTAGTTGTGAATGGTTTGCATTTTATTCCAGACATGCTGTGAATGTTTCCTTTCATTCCAAACTGGTTGTAAATGTTTCCATTTCGTTAGAAACTAGTTGTGAATGTTTTCATTTAATTCCAAATAAGTTGTGAATGTTTCCATTCCTTCAAAACAAGTTTTGAACATTTTCATTTCAGTCGAAACTATGTTTCCATTTCATTCGAAACAAGTTGTGAATGTTTCAATTACATTCCAAACAGGTTGTGAATATTTCCATTTCAATCCAAACACATTCTGAATGTTTCCATTTCATTCAAAACTCAATGTCAATGTTTCCATTTCATTCGAAACAAGTTGCGAATCTTTCCTTTTCATTCCAATCTAGTTGTGAATGTTTCCATTTCAATCCAAAGTTGTTGTGAATGTTTCCATTTTATTCCAAGCAAGTTATGAATGTTTCCATTTTAATTAAAATTAGTTGTGAATGTTTCTATTACATTCCAAATGAGTTGTGATTGTTTCCATTTCAGTCCAAACAAGTTATGTATGTTTCCATTTCAGTCGAAACTACTTGTTAATGCTTCCATTTTATTTGGAACAAGTTGTGAATGTTTCCTTTTCATTCAAACCAAACTGTGAGTGTTTCCATTTCATTCCAAACATGTTATGATTGTTTCCATTTCATTCCAAGCAAGTTTTGAAGGTTTATATTTCATTCCATTCTAGTTCTGAAGGTTTCCATCTCTTTCCAAACAAGTTGATAATCTTTCCATTTCATTCAAAACTAGTTACAAATGTTTCCATTTCATGTGAAACAACTTGTGAATGTTTCCATTTCATTCCAAACAAGTTCTGAATTTTCCATTTCTTTCCAAACAAGTTATGATTGTATCTATTTCGTTCAAATCAAGTCATGAATGTTTCCATTTCATTCCAAGCAAGTTGTGAATGTTTTCTTTTCATTCCAAATAAGTTGTGCATGTTTCCATTTCATTCCAAACAACTTTTGATTGTTTCCATTTCATTCCAAACAATTTGTGAGTGTTTTCATTTCATTCCAGACAACATGTGAATGCTTCCACTTCATTTGAGACTAGTTCTGAAGGGTACCATTTCATTCCAAACAAGTTGTGAACGATTACATTTCATTCCATACTGGTTTTAGAGGATTCCATTTCATTGCAAACAAGTTGTGAATTTTTCATTTGTTTCCAACCTAGTTGTGAATGTTTCCATTATTTCATTCTGAAAAAGCTATAAATGTTTCCATTTCATTCAACAGTAGTTGTGAATGTTTCCATTTCACTCCAAACAAGTTGCGAATGTTTCCATTTCATTCCAAAAAAGTTATGAATGTTTCCTTTTCATTCCAAATAAGTTGTGAATGTTTCCATTTCATTCCAAACTACTTATGAATGTTTCCATGTCATTCCAAATAGTTTATGAGTGTTTTCATTTCATTCCAAACAACTTGTGAATGTTTCTATTTCATTCAAGACTAGTTTTGAATGGCACCATTTCATTCCAAACAAGTTGTGAACATTTTCATTTTATTCCATACTGGTTTTGAAGGATTCCATTTCATTGCAAACAAGTTGTTGCATTTGTTTCCAAACTAGCTGTGAATGTTTCCATTATTTCATTCTAAATAAGTTGTGTATGTTTCCATTTCATTCAAAGCTAGCTGTGAATGTTTCCATTTCATTCCAAACAAGTTGTGAATGTTTCCATTTCATTCCAAGCAAGTTGTGAATGTTTTCTTTTCATTCCAAATAAGTTGTGCATGTTTCCATTTCATTCCAAACAACTTGTGATTCTTTCCATTTCATTCCAAACAATTTATGAGTGTTTTCATTTCATTCCAAACAACTTGTGAATGCTTCCATTTCATTCGAGACTAGTTCTGAAGGGTACCATTTCATTCCAAACAAGTTGTGAATGATTTCATTTCATTCCATACTGGTTTTGGAGGATTCCATTTCATTGCAAACAAGTTGTGAATTTTTCATTTCTTTCCAACCTAGTTGCGAATGTTTCTATTATTTCATTCTAAAAAAGCTATAAATGTTTCCATTTCATTCAAAAGTAGTTGTGAATGTTTCCATTTCATTCCAAACAAGTTGTGAATGTTTCCATTTCATTCCAAAAAAGTTATGAATGTTTCCTTTTCATTCCAAATAAGTTGTGAATGTTTCCATTTCATTCCAAACAACTTATGAATGTTTCCATTTCATTCCAAATAGTTTATGAATGTTTTCATTTCATTCCAAATAACTTGTGAATGCTTCCATTTCATTCAAGACTAGTTTTGATGGGCATCATTTCATTCCAAACAAGTTGTGAACGTTTTCATTTTATTCCATACTGGTTTTCAAGGATTTCATCTCATTAAAATCAAGTTGTTGCATTTGTTTCCAAACTAGCTGTGAATGTTTCCATTATTTCATTCTAAATAAGTTGTGTATGTTTCCATTTCATTCCAAACAAGTTGTGAATGTTTCCATTTCATTCCAAACAAGTTGTGACTATTTCCATTTCATTCCAAACAAGTTATGAATGTTTGCTTTTCATTCCAAACAAGTTGTGAATGTTTCCATTTGATTCAAAACTTGTTGTGTGTCTTTCCATTTGACTCAAAACTGGTTGTGAATGTTTCCATTTCTTTCCAATTGGTTTTGAAGGTTTCCATTTCATTCCAAACAAGTTGTGAATGGTCCCATTTCATTCCAAACAAGTTGTGAATGTTCCCATTTCATTCCAAATAGGTTATGAATAATTCAATTTCATTCCAAATAGGTTGTGAATATTTCCATTTCATTCAAAACAAGCTGTGAATGTTTCCATCTCATTCTAAATAAGGTGTCAATGTGTCAATTTCATTGCGAGTATGTTGTGAATGTTTCCATTTCATTCAAAACAAGTTACCCACTCAGGGGTAGTCCAATTATGGTGCCAAAATTGTGCATTTAGACCCCCAGGACTGGTAATTGATGGTGCTGGGTGCCATCAGTATCTCCACTGTGTGCCGTGGAGACTGCAGTAGGGACTTCCGGAAGTGCAGATGAACCCAAGGAGAGGGTGGTCTGTGTGGATCACCTGGGATGGCCGGCAGCATCTTTGGCTCGTGGTAGGAGGGCCTGCCTGGAACACTCAGAAGACAGGGGTTAGGAGGTCCTCGGAGTCTTTTTCCGGGGAGGAGCCTCCGACGCCCAAGTCAGTGTTTAGCAAAGATGGAGAAAGAGTAGTAAGCACAAGAGATTCTTGCCTGTCATGATCGTGTTCTTTTTTTAGGGCTGAGAAGAGAGGAGATAGAAGCCCCTTTACCTCAAAATATTTTTGGCAGAGAGAGGAGAAAGATAGAGGGAGCCCCCTAGGCTCGGACCATTCTCCTGGTAAATATAGGAGGGGGTCAGCCGTTCGGATGGCAACACGTGTATGAACGGATACCATCCATACTTCTGGGCATGAGGGCCCTTAGCCGCCTGCAGGCTCCTCGGGCCGTAGCGTAGCCCTGCAGGACGTAGGCTGTGACGGCGTGTCAGAGCGTGTCTGGGGGCGACGTGTCAGGGGCCGTAAGAGTACGGTGTGTCAGAGGTTCTTTGATGGCTCCTGCCGTACTTCCGAGGTCCCCTGGGTTGATGTCTACCTTCGGGGTGAGGGGCCTCTTCCCAGAGTGGTACTGGTACTTCGGCGTATTTACGGGTGCCAAAGTTGGTCTCTTCAGGAGGCTTTCACCTACAGGAGGTGGCTGGCACTCCTCCTCGAAGCTAGTTTGGTCGCCCTCCCGATGAAGGCATTACTATAGTTTCCCGAGGTTAGTATTGGCGGGCTACCGAGGCCGCGTGCCTTAGGTGCTTGGCTCCCTTTTTCTGGGGGTCCTAAGGTGTTCGGGGCGATAGCACTTCGGCTATCACATGCCCCCCTCAGAAAGCCGGAGTGGAGACCTCGGCTAGTGGTCCTTTTAGGGGCGCTTTTCGGGACTCGGAGTACGACGTTCGCAGAGGAGGTGATTTACCACGTAGGAGGTAAGCCTTGTTCGGGCAGGTGTTACCTGTTTGCCTTTTGGTGTTCTCGAGAGACCCAACCTCTTTACTTTTTCTGCCATGTGCTAATGGACCGTCACATCTTTGAAACTAGGCGTGTCATTTTGGAGCAACGTGCCCGCTTTTTCAGGATGTCAGAAAACGTGTACTAGTTTCTTGTGACGGATGACACATGGCAGATGTTGGTTGGGATGGGCACGCCTTTTTGCGCATGAGGGGCAATTATGGCGACGTTTCACCTTCGCGCAGCAGTTATGATGTCCTTTTGGCTGCCCTTCCTCGATTTATATAAGTCTCCTCCTGTCACACTCTTCATTTGTTTTCCTTTGTGTTTCATTTTACTCTCGTCTGCTTTCATGCCTTTTTGTGGTGGTATTAGCGGCGGAGCAATTTCCGGCATCTTGCACGATGACGTTCAGAAATCTTGATTTCGGCAAGGCCTTCGGTGGGTTCTTCCTTCAGTTTTTGCTTTTTCTTTTGCTTCTGAAGTTGTTTTTCTTCTCTTCCGAAGTCTCTTTTTTGGCCCACCATGTCTTCGGCTATTCCCGAGAGCTGGCAATCTCTTATGTCTCACCATTGTTGCTCCACTTCTGAGAAATTAGAGAGGTGGACAACTAAATTTTTCCTCCCTTCATACGCCACCACAAGAATACCCCACCTCGGTCACTTTAGCTTTATGAATCGGGACGACGAGGTTACCATTTTCTGGGCCCAACTGAAGGCTAGACTTCGGTATCCTCCAGCGAAGATGATTTGTGACTTTTGCCTATTTCATGGAATAGCCGTGAATCAACTTCCTCCCAACTCGTACTGCTATTTCAATGCCTTTCTCTGCATGTGCGGGGTCTTCGAGGTAGAACCCCATTTTATCTTGTTCATGCAGTATTACAAGCTCTATCCGGTTACGAAGGGTGGCTTTTATTTCATGCTACCTCGGGGATCTGGGAGCAAAAAATTCATGTTCACCTTTACTACCAAGGATAGTTGGCGAGGGTGGCAAAGGAAGTTCTTCTTCCTAAAGGTGGCGGAGGCCTGGTCGCATGTTTCGACTAAGTGGGCTCGGGGAAAGCTGGAGACGGATGTCGTTGATCCGATGAAGTTGCTAACTCCTGAGTTGGCGGCGAGGTTTGTGGACTTCGACAGACGTATCCGTGCTGTCGCCAATTGGGATGCCGAAGTCCCTCCACGTTCCCTCTACCCTTTCCCGACATGTGGAAACTCATGACCGAGGAGGTTCTTCGGGAGTTGGGGTGGTTACGGAGCACAAGACGGATCTTGGCATGCCAACTACTACTACCGAGGGGAACGACTCTTGGCTGGTGAAGCTCTTTCGGAGTGAGCTCACTTATGAGGCCATTTTTGAAAGTAAGTTTTCTCTCAATGTTTTCAGCATAAGTGCCTGTCTGGACTCACGCTGATGTTTTCCCCCTTTTTCAGAGATGGGCGACGAGTCCACTGCCTACTATAAGTCTCTCTTCCTTGGTCAGGCTAAGAAGGGAGAGCAAACGAAGAAAGGCATCTCCAAGAGGCACAAGACTACTGGGAGCGGACTGTCTTCGGCCAAGAAGGTGAAGAAGGACATCCTTCTTCCACCCCCAAACGATGCGGCGGGAGTTGGTGTCATTGAAACTTCTACCAAGGTTGGTGACATCATTACTGTTAGTGTTGTGCCTAAAAGCCAATCATGAGATGATTGTATTTTTGCACATTGAGTCATGATATTTTATTAAGGCATTAATCTAGCATTTATGTTTGTTGTTTTGTTTCTGCGTAACTTAACAAACATAATCGTAACCCTAGAATAATGATATTCTTAAACATCCCTAGTCTAGTATTATTGTGGAGCGGGTTGTATAATACATAACGACTAGCATATGTGGAGACTAATATGAGATATGTAGTCTACATATGGGTACAAGTTGGAGAACTTGTGTACTGGACCGACCCACCCTGAGAACACTACATGGATAGTTATATGAGTGTCATAAGTGATTCTCATAGTGATCATGGTATATGTAGTCCTTTGACCTAAGATCATCAAGGTTCCCTACATGTGAGTCACATACTTTGATACTTTNTGTGGATAGCATAGAGAGCCTTAACACGTAAACTGTTCAGGTTTTGTGATTCGACTCTACAGTTGAGTGAGAGATCTCGACCGAAAATTAGGTATGAAAATTTTTGAACACCCGGATTACCCCGTTTCACTTGGATCCTGGAGGGTTTCGGTTAAATTCCGCTGCGCTGTTAGGCTCCCGAAACCCATCAATTGCTACTTCCACTAAGGTTGGCAATGTCATTGCAACTTCCACCAAGGTTGCAACTCTCGCCGAGCCTGAAACTACGGCCGAGGTTCCTGCCAGGGTGATTGCCCTTCCTGCTTCTTTGAGTCCCGCCACATTGACAGATCTTGTAGGCTCTTTGGCGGGGAGTCCCTCTGCCGAGGAGCTGGAAAAACGCTGAAGGGATAAAGGCAAACATGTTCCTACCGACATGGAAGAGGTCCGGGACTCTGATGACGACTGTGCTGAGGTCGCGCCAGGTTTGTCTCCTGCCCCCTTTTTGTTACTTATATCGTCATAACTCTTGTAGAGTTAAAAGGCTTTATCTGATTTATGTTTCCAACTTCTTCAGAGGATCTAGTGCCCTTAGCTTGGATGGTGGAACATGCCCATAGGCAGGCTCTTCGGGATTCCCACATCCCGAAGGACAAGGTCCCAAGGGAGCCGTTCTGGTCTTTTTCTGAGGACATGAACCTATTCTCCGAGGACTGCCGGGAAATGGCTCCCCAGATGGCGAGGGGGGTGCTCACTCAGGCCTCCTTCAAGGCAGTTGCCGAGGAGTGGCTTCTGAGGACTCCCTTGCCGCTAGAGTTTTCGAGCATGCTGCTCAGGTAATTCCTCAGGCTTCTTCATTTTTCCTCCCACTTTTTTGTCTAACTGTTTTGGCTTTCTTTGTGTAAATTTCACTAAGTACCTTCTTTTTTGCAGCTTCTGGGGTATAGTGGATACCTTCGAGCTTGGGCAGCAAAGCAGTCTTCGGTCCGAGCTTGGGCCGAAGATAAACATGAGAAGGCCAAGGTTTTTTTTGCTAACTCTGTTGTGATGAACACTGAGTTGAGCCGCATAGCCAAGGAGAGGGTTGCCAATCTTCGGGAGGAATTCTTGAAGGGCCAAGAGGAGCTCTTGAAGGATTTTTCAAAGAAGATGTCCGACCTTGGTGACAAAGTAGTGAGCCTGACTTTGGCCAACGAGATCTTTCAAAAGGAAAAAGAAGGCAATGGCTGAGAATGCTGAACTCCGAGCCAAGGTCGACTCATTGAAGAAGGATTCAAAGAAGAAGAAGAAGATAAAGGAGCTGGACAAGGAGGTCGAAGACCTTCGGAAGGAGGTTTCAGATCTTCAGAATGAGGCGGACGATCTGGACGTCGAGAAAGACAAGGCCGTTCAGGTGACTAAGGTTGCCTTTCAGGACGGCTTCAGCCTAGCTCGTCACCAATTTTAGAAGAGATATCCGGACCTCGACGCTTCCTTTTTGGCTGCCCTGGATATTCCCAAGGGGCCTCAGTGGACTTGGTCTAAACTCAAGTTCCTCAATTTGGTGTTTGCTCCTCCTTTTGTACCGAAGGTGGCGGCTAAAGACACAGGAGCCAGAGCTTTCCATGACGCCGGGGACCCTTAGATATTCTAGATCCTTTGCCTTCCTCTTTTTCTTTGTATCTTTCTTCTTGTAACCTTCTTCTTGTACTAATACCTTCTTCAATAAATTTTCCTACATGATTTAGTTAAGTCTTTCGAGCAATTTTTGTTTCCTAATTGTCCCGACCACTTTCGGTCAAGGGACTTCAGAAAGGCATATTTCACTCATTTCCTCGGCCAATCTTTGGGTAAACGTTCGTTGTTGGCGAAGCTCCCTTAGGCAAATTTTAGCCTGTCGGCCGTATTCGGTATACTTCACCTTTTTTGGGCATACAACCCAATCAATCTTCAGAAGGAAAACAAGACTTTCGGGAGTCGATGGACTTCACCTTTCCTCGGCGAGTATTTTCAGATAGGGGAAAACTTCTGTACTTAGAGAAAATTTCTCACTTGTACAATTTCTCATCTAAAATTCTAAGTATAGAATTTCTTTACGGCCTCCGAGTGCCGTGCGTTTTTCAGTTTTCCTCCTTCGGTGCAAGCAAGCTTGTATACTCCCTTTTGGACCTCTTCTAGGACCAAATGTAAGGCCCTTTCCTGTTTGGCCGAGGTGCCCCATGGGTCGGTTTTCGAGGTTCAGACTCGGCCTTTCGGAGAACGAGGTCTCCTTTCCTTATTCCTTTTGGCCTGTCATGCAGGTTTGTGCTCCTGGCTACTTCTGCTGGAAGGCCTTTCTTCTGAGCTTGGCCATTTTTCTGTGTTCCTCAACTAGGTTGAGCTTAGTTCTCAACCCAAGGTCATTTCCTCTTTCGTCGAACACTTGTATTCTAGCTGCTGGCCGTATTACTTCGAATGGATAATGGCCTTTGTACTGGAGAGGTGTCTCCCTCGTGGCCCCCTTGGGGAGTTGTCTAGTATCTCCTTAGTTCATCCGGAAGTTCTCCTGGCCACTTTCCCTTTGTTTTTCCCAACCCTTTTTAATAGTCCTTCTTTATAGTTCTGTTGGTTACCTCAACTTTGTCTGTAGCTCCGGGGCTGAGTTAGTGGGGTGGAGTGTGTTTCCGACGTTGGTGATGAATTCTTGGAATCCCTTGTTCATAGACTAGGGACCATTATCGGCCGCTATCACCGTTGGTATTGTTGGGTTTCGGGAGCCAAATAGCGCAACGGAATTTAACCGAAACCCTCCAGGATCCAAGTGAAACGGGGTAAACCGGGTGTTCAAAAATTTTCATACCTAATTTTCGATTGAGATCTCTCACTCAACTGTAGAGTCGAATCACAAAACCTGAACAGTTGACGTGTTCAGGCTCTCTATGGNAAGGACTACATATACCATGATCACTATGAGAATCACTTATGACACTCATACAATGATCCATGTAGTGTTCTCATGGTGGGTCGGTCCAGTACACAAGTTCTCCAACTTGTACCCATATGTAGACTACATATCTCATATTAGTCTCCACATATGCTAGTCGTTATGTATTATTCCAACCTGCTCCACAATAATACTAGACTAGGGACGTTTAAGAATATCATTATTCTAGGGTTACGATTATGTTTGTTAAGTTACGCAGAAACAAAACAACAAACATAAATGCTAGATTAATGCCTTAATAAAATATCATGACTCAATGTGCGAAAATACAATCATCTCATGATTGGCTTTTGGGCACAACACTAACACATTTGCCCTCAGGTAAGAAGTCCCTGGCATGGTGGTTTGGTCGTCGGTTGGTCCTCTGGCACGGACAGGGACCTCGGAAGTCCTTAGTCCTTAGAACGCCGAGTTTTCAACAACAATGGCCTGGGAGTGGTTTCCCACAGACGGCGCCATCAGGATCTCCACTGTGTGCTGTGGAGACTGTAGCAAAGACTTCCGAAAGTGCAGATGAACCCAGGGAGAAGGTGCTCTGTGTGGATCACCTGGGATGGTCAGCAGCGTCTTTGGCTCGTGGTAGGAGGGCCTGCCTGAAACACTCAGATGACAGGGGTTAGGAGGTCCCCGGAGTATTTTTCCGGGGAGGAGCCTTTGACGCCCAAGTCAGTGCTTAGCAAAGATGGAGAAAGAGTAGTAAGCACAAGAGATTCTTGCCTGTCGTGGCCGTGTTCTCTTTTGAGGGCTGAGAAGAGAGGAGAGAGAAGCCCTTTTACCTCAAAGTATTTTTGGCGGAGAGGGGAGAGAGAAAGAGAAAGCCCCCCTTGGCTCAGACCATTCTCCTGGTAAATATAGGAGGGGGTGTGCCGTTTGGATGGCAACACGTGTCTGAATGGATACCATACGTACTTCTGGGCGTGGGGGCCCTTAGCCGCCAGCAGGCTCCTCGGGCCGCGGTGTAGCCCTGCAGGACGTAGGCTGTGACGGCGTGTCAGAGCGTGTCTGGGGGCGGCGTGTCAGGGGCCGTAAGAGTACGGTGTGTCAAAGGCTCTTTGATGGCTCCCACCGTACTTCCAAGGTTCCCTAGGTTGACGTCTCCCTTCAGGGTGAGGGGCCTATTCCCGGAGTGGTACTAGTACTTCGGCATATTTATGGGCGCCGAAGTTGGTCTCTTCAGGAGGCTTTCACTTGCAGGAGGTGGCTGGCGCTCCTCCTCGAAGCTAGTTCGGTCGCCCTCCCGATGGAGGCGTTATGGTAGTTTCCCGAGGTTAGTATTGGCAGGCTACCGAGATCGCATGCCTCAGGTGCTTGGCTCCCTTTTTCCGGGGGTCCTAAGGTGTTCGGGGCGATAGCACTTCGGCTATTAGTAATGTTCTGCAGGCCATCAGAACACTGCCCTCGGTGTGCATACCAAAGTGGCCCTCTTGGGCACTATGTAAACACATGCATATTGGTCTAACCATCACACACATATTCACATTGCATTGACACCATGTTAGCAAAAAAGTAAAATACTAGCAATAGTCTTAATCTTGGCAACCACACATTAGGCAATCTTGTTAAGTTCTAGTGACCAGCCATTGCACCTGTAACTTCCACTAATAAACTGTATCATTTTAGCTAAGTACCCCCTATTTTCTTTGCTCCATTATCAAGTAGAGACTTAGAGAAAACGAAGGAATTTTGTTCTACATCAATAACCCACCTATGGACAAAGTTATGGTTTTTTGAATTTGGTTACAAAATTTTGACCAAATGAACAGTAACTTAGCCAAATTTGCAACGTCATAGGGTATAGGGCTCCAAATTGATAAATTAAAAATCCCAATTCAACTTCTAGATGTTCTCTAGGTGTGGTCAAAATTTCATACGAATATTTTTTCTACACAGGGAGATATAGAACTTTAAGTGCAGAGTGAAAATTCTGGTCACTTTATGACCATTTTGCCCATACAAAATTTCATAAGTGTGCAAATACTTCATTCACAAGGGGCAAGCCCTCCAAGTCTATCCCATATATGTTCATTACGTGTAGGAAATACATTCCCTTGCATCTAGCAACTTTATGTGGGTAAAATAGAATTTACAAATAAGCAACCCATCATTCACACTTAGGCAGCTTTGCACCACATCTCATATATAGCCAAAACATTACTCAAATGTTCACATACTTGTCTCATTTTACATACACTACATGTACATGCATACATGTACTACAAAATAGTCTTAATTTAGCTAAATACGAACCCTAGGTTACAGGAGTTCCAGAGACACAATGGACTCTAAAACAGTATGTTGGATAGTTGTTGCATAACACAATAAGTACCACAATTAAAAATGGAAACATTCACAATAGGTTTAGAATGTAATGAAAACATTCACAACTTGATTGGAATCTAATGCAAGCATTCATAACTTTTTGGGAATGAAATTGAAACATTCAGAACTAGTTTTGAGTGAAATGGAAATGTTCACAACCTATTTCAAATCAAATTGAAAACTTTAGAACTAGTATGGAATGAAATGGAAACATCCACAACTTGCCTCGAAAGAAATGGAAACATTCATAACTTGTTTGGAATGAAATGGAAACATTCACAACTACTTTTGAATGAAATGGAAACATTCACAACTTGTTCGGAATAAATGGAAACATTTACAACAAGATTAGAATGAAATGAAAACATTCATAACTTGTTGGCAATGAAATGGAAACATTCACAACTTGTTTGGAATGAAATGGAAACATTCATAACTTATTTTGAATCAAATTGGAATATTCATAACTTGTTTGGAATGGATTGGAAAAATTCACAACCTGTTTCGACTAAAATGGAATGAAATGGAAACATTCACAACTAGTTTTGAATAAAATGGAAACATTCACAACTTGTTTGTAATGAAATTTAAACATTCACAACAAGTTTAGAATGAAATGGGAACTTTCACAACTTGTTTTGGACTAAAAAGAAACACTCACAACTTGTTTCGAAAGAAATGGAAACATTCAGAACAAGTTATGAATAAAATGGAAACATTTACAACTTGTTTGGAGTAAAATGGAAACATTTAGAACTAGTTTCGAATGAAATGGAATCATTCACAACTTTTTTGGAATGAAATGGAAACATTCACAACCTTTTTTGAATAGAATGAAAATATTCACAACTTCAATTATAATGAAATTGAGACAATCACTACTTCTTTGGAATGGAATGTTCACAACTTGTTTGGAATGAAAAAGAAACATTTACAACTTTTTTAGAATAAAATGGAAGCACAGGGAACTTGTTTAGAATGAAGTGGAAACAGTTGCAACTTCTTCGGAATGAAATCAAGACATTCACAACCTGTTTAGAAGGTAATGGAAACATTCAGAACTAGTTTTGATTAAAATTGAAACATTCGCAACTTGTTCAGAATGGAAACAGTCAAAACTTGTTTTGAATGAAATAGTGGCTTTCAGAACTTGTTTGTAGTGAGATGGAAACATTCACAACTTGTTTTGTACAAAATCCAAACAACCACAAATTGTTTGGAATAAAATGGAAACATTCAAAACTTATTTGCAATGAAATGGAAACATTCACAACTAGTTTAAAATTGAATGGAAACAATCACAACTTCTTTGGAATGAATTGGAAACATTCACAACTAGTTTAGATTGAAGTTGAAATATTCATGACTTGTTTGGAATGAAAGGAAACAATGACAAGTATTTTAAAATAAAATCAAAACAATCAGAACTTGTTTTAAATGAAATCGAAACATTCATGACTTGTTTGGAATGAAATGGAAACATTCACAACTAGTTTCAAATGAAATGGGAGCATTCACAACTAGTTTGGAATGAAATGAAAACATTCATAATTTGTGTCGAACGAAATGGAGACATTCACAACTTGTTTGGACTGAAATTAAAACATTCACAACAAGTTTAAAATGTAACGGAAACATTCACAACTTGTTTGGAATCTAATGGAAGCTTTCACAACCTGTTCGGAATGAAATGGAAACATTTATAACTAGTTTAGAATGAAATGAAAACATTCACAACTTGTTTCAAATGAAATCAAAACCTTCAAAACTAGTATGCAATGAAATGGAAACATTCACAACTTGTTCGAAAAGAAATGGAAAAATTTATAACTTGTTTGAAATGAAGTAGAAACATTCACAACTAGTTTCGAGTAAAAGGGAAACATTCACAACTTGTTTGGAATAAAACGGAAACATTTATCACATGTTTAGAATGAAATGGAAACAATCATAACCTATTTGGAACTAAATGGAAACATTCACAACTTGTTTGGAATGAAATGAAAACATTCACAACTTGTTTGGAATGAAATGGAAACATTTGTAACTTGTTTGGATTGAAATTAAAACATTCACAACTAGTTTCGGATGGAATGGAAACATTCATAACTTGTTTGAAATCAAATAGAAACATCTACAACCTATTTAGAATGAAATGGAAACAGTTTCAAGTTGTTTTGAATTACGTAGAAACATTCACAACCTTTTTCGGAATGAAATGGAAAGATTCACAAATAGTTTAGATGGTAATGGAAACATTCATAACTAGTTTTGACTGAAATTGAAACGTTCATAACTTGTTCAGAATAGAAACATTCAGAACTTGTTTAGAAAGAAATGGAAACATTCACAACTTATTTGGAACAAAATGGAAACATTCACAACTTGTTTGGAACAAAATGGAAACACTCATAACTTGTTTTGAATGAAATGAAAACATTTAAAACTTGTTTAGAATGAAACTGAAACAATCACAACTTCTTGAGAATGGAAACATTCACAACTTGTTTGGAATGAAATAGAGACATTTGCGACATGTTTAGAATGTAATAGAAACACTCGCAACTTGTTTAGAGTGAAATGGAAACATTCACAAATTGTTAGAAATGAAATGGAAAGATTCACAAGGTAATGGAATCATTCACAACTACTTTAGAATGAAATTGAAACGTACACAACTTGTTTAGAATGGAAGCATTCAATACTTGTTACGAATGAAATATAAACATTCAGAACTTGATTGCAATGAAATGGAAACATTCACAACTAGTTTTGTGTGAAATAGAAACTATCACAACCTATTTGGAATGAAATACAAACATTCACAACTAGTTCGGAATGAAATGGAAATATTCACATATACTTTCAAATGAAATGGAAACATTCACAGCTTGTTTGGAATGAAATTTAAACATTCAAAAAAGTTTAGAATGAAATGGAAACATTTACAACTTGTTTGGAATGAAATGAAACATTCACAACTAGTTGAGAATGAAATGGAAACATTCACAACTAGTTCGCAATGAAATGAAAACATTCACAACAAATTGGCAATGAATTCTAAACATACACAACTAGTTTGTAATGAACTAGAAATATTCATAACTAGTTTCGAAGGAAATGGAAGCATTCACAACTAGTTTAGAATGAAATGCAAACATTCACAACTAGTTTGGTATGTAATCCAAACATTCACTACTAGGTTCGAATGAATTGAAAGCATTCACAACCTATTTGGATTGAAGAGGAAACATAAACAACTAGTTTGGAATTAAACAGAAACATTCATAGCTTGTTTGGAATGAAAAGGTAACACTCACAATGAGTTTTGAGTGAAATAGAAATATTCACAACTTTCTTGGAATTAAACGGAAATATTCACAACTTGTTTGGAATGAAATGGAAACATTTACAACTTCTTCGGAGTAAAATAGAAACATTTGGAACCAGTTTTCATTGAAATGGAGACATTCGTAACTGGCTTGGAATGAAATGAAAACATTCATGACTTGTTTGGAATGAAATGAAAACACTCACAACTTGTTTGGAATAAAATACAAACAATCACAACTTGTTTGGAATGAAATGAAAACATTCGCAACTTGTTTGGAATGAAATCAAAATATTCATAACTTGTTTAGAATGAAATTGAAACAATCACATCATCTTTAGAATGGAAACACTCACAACTTGTGTGGAATCAAATAGAAACATCTATAACTCGTTTAGCATGAAATGGAAACACTCACAACTTGTTTAGAATGAAATGGATGACACGACCCCTCATGCGCCTGCCCAGGAAGCCAATGGGAACTTGTCCTAGCCTAGTCACAATTGGCTAACGGATTATGTGTGCACTAGTTAAAACCTTCATGCTTCTAGTTGTTTAATCCTATTATGCAATCATGCATGGATTTATGCTTTGACTTAATCAATAAAATAAAGAAACAATACTTAAAATGTTGCCATGGCATAATTTAATAAAACAATATCAAAACTATCAAAGCATTCAAAGCAATTAAGTGGAATTAACTACACCTAATCAATTGTGTGCAAGCATCCAAACAAGAGTAGACTACGCTCGCACCCAAGAGCGACTCTAGAGTAACATTACTCAACATGACCATTGGAGACAAACTAGTGCATTAAAACTATACACTGAATGACTGTACTGAGATCCGAGACTAAGCTTCCACGTTAGAGTAAACTCCTAGTGGCAAGTTTTGTAAGCCCTCCCTTATGCTTCACTATCCTTTGTAGGCCAAAAAGACAACTGTAGTTAGTACCATAACTTAACCAACAAGCACCCCATAAACTAGAATCATGAAGATTCAAATAAACTTAATACCTGCTCACAAGCCTAGCTCAACAACCCTCAACGGTTGCTGGCTCAACAACACCTAAATTTGTACAACAAAAAGTAAGGGAGTGAGAATCTGAGATTCTCAGTAAAGGGTCATCAATGTTCTTGGAAGAAAATCCTGAGGACTTCACATAAGAGAACATATGTAACCTGCTACGTGCACATACAGCCTGAGGGTCTAATATATGTACACATAACTAGGTCCCTTGAGACCTCTCCTCATCCTAGTCCTCCTCACGGGGCGTCACTCTGTGTTAGTGAGTTCTGGCCACTAACTTGCTCCTAGCAAGCCATAGCTTACTGACTAATGCAGTAATGTAGCCTTCTCTTAGTTATTGTTATGCAGGTGAACATGGTATATGTTCCTTGCCGTGCTGTAAGAAATCCAGTGGGTGTTCTAGGCCTCCACATAGTGCCTCAAGTCCTTAGACTTGACTAGGTCACTTCTGTACTAAGCCTCCACCCAATTAACCTACCAAGGATGCACTAGGCTTTCACTTGTACCTCAAGGCATGGCTTTGCTAGGAAACAAATGCACTAAGCCTTCGTCCATGGTGCTCCTCTATGCATCATTACTTGGTTCACAATAGTAGTGTGGTAATGATCATGGGTGGATTCATGTACTAGGTTCTTCGGGATCTCAACAAGGTGCACTAAGGTTTCACCTTGCAACCTTGTGGCTAATGGCATGGCTAGGTCGCCAAGGGTTCTAAACCTTTCACCCATGAGACCTTGTAGACTAGGTGCCCTAAGGTTTCCACATTGAAGCCTTAAATCCAAAGTCTTTACTAGGCTTCTAATGGTACTAAACCTTGGACCCATTTATGGTGCTCTATTGTGGCCATAATTTCCTTTAAAACTTGCCTTAACTTTGACTTAAAACAACTTTAAAAATGGGCCATTTAAAATGTTTTTAAAACATGAAGGTGATAGTACTCCCTCTCAGCTTCTCATGGAATCTTGAATCACCTAAATCGGACACCCGAGCGAAAAGTTATGCTGAAAACAAAATTGGGTGTCAAATGCTGTCTTGGCGACGCGTGCCAACCGTGGCAATGCGTCGCCACAGTTGTCGACGTTCTGCCAATTTTTGAGCTCTTGGCAACACGTCATGGGAACTCATGTGTGATGCTAACCCCTATGGTATAATGACCATGAAACACGCCCAAGATGTGATTCAAGCTCCACAAGACATCAAAAAGACTAGGTTTGAAACCCCCACCCCTAATCAACCAGTGATTAGAAACAAGAAGTATAGAACTCCAAGAACACAAGCACACTTGTGCACCAAGGCAGTCCACAAAGAACCAAAGAGAAAACCTCTCAAAAGAGCAATATTATTTTGGCAATAATCTGTGTGTTTACTGTTAGTGTTGTGCCCAAAAAGCCAATCATGAGATGATTGTATTTTTGCACATTGAGTCATGATATTTTATTTAGGCATTAATACAGCAATTTTGTTTGTTGTTTTGTTTCTGCATAACGTAATAAACATAATTGTAACCCTAGAATAATGATATTCTTAAACATCCCTAGTCTAGTATTATTGTGGAGCGGGTTNCTTGTTTTGTGACTTGTCTAAGCACTCTAGAATTGAGTACCAAGCATGTCCATCATCTCCATATGGTGTCTTGAGAATTCCAGCAGCTCCTTGTGAATTCCATGTCCATTCTCCATGAAGAACCTTGAAACAAAGCCTTGTAGTGCACTTGAGAGCTCCTTAGCTTTCTTCCTTGTCATAGGTCCACTAGAAACCTTCAATGGGTCCTTGCCTTCTCCATGTGTTCCTTCCTTGAACATATCAGTATGGATTGGCGGCCCATCACCAAACTTGCAAAATGCCCAGAAAATCTCTGGTTTTGCTGCTATGAACTTTGAACACTCTCCAAACATATCAAACATGCATGGATAGCCTTCAAACTTCACATACATGTAGTACACATTCCATAGACCACAATAAACCATCATAGGCCTTCCTATGATGCATTATAACATCATTCCAATCAAGCCAAACACACTAGTCCACCATGATCAAACCAAACCACTAACTAATGCTATTGCTAAAACTACTTGATTTCCTCAAGCAAAATCTATCCAATAGCATTAATGAAGCTTGAAAACATAACTCCCTTACCTCAACTCCAAGTAACAAGAAAGAATCAATCTCTTCTCCAATCAACTAAGCTCACCAAAGTATCACTTAAGTTCCAATAAAAAACATAGACACTAAACATCAAAACCTTGCTTCCTAACCAAAACCCAAGCTTCTAAACATCTAATAAACAAGAATTC
>KK899512.1:12072-44409 GCA_000696445.1 Aquilaria agallochum | reverse complement strand
GAGCCTGAACACGTCAACTGTTCAGGTTTTGTGATTCGACTCTACAGTTGAGTGAGAGATCTCAATCGAAAATTAGGTATGAAAATTTTCGAACACCCGGTTTACCCCGTTTCACTTGGATCCTGGAGGGTTTCGGTTAAATTCCGCTGCACTATTTGGCTCCCGAAACCCAACACCAGTGACTTTCATAGGTGTTCGATTGGTACCTACTTGTCATGCTCAAGCCATATGAGACATCGAGACAAGTACATATCATGGCATACATGATAGATCCAATTGCTGAGGCATATGGAATCTTACTCGTGCGCTCTCTCTCATTGGGTGTACTTGGATACAGAGATCTAGAAAGAGTTATACCATGTGACATGGGAAAGAATCCTTTCTTGGAATCTTGCATGCTAAATCTCTTTAGCACCTTGTTAATGTATGTACTTTGACTTAGGCCGAGTAGCTTTCTAGATCTATCTCTATATATCCTATTACCTAACACATAGGCTGCTTCACCCAATTCCTTGATAGAGAAACATTTCCCTAGCCAATTCTTCATAGACTGTAGCTCGGGAACGTCATTCTCGATGAGTAGTATGTCATTTACATACAACACCAGGAAAACAATAGCGCTCGCACTAACCTTCTTCTAAACATAAGGTTCATCTTCATTTTTGATAAAACCAAACTATCAAAGTCCATAAATGGACCTTTGCAACTTGCACACTTTATTCGCATTCTCTAGAGTGACAAAACCCTCAGGCTTTGTCATGTACACATCCTCAAGTAGCTTCCTATTTAGGAACACAGTTTTGACATCAATTTGCCATATTTCATAATCATAGTGTGCTGCAATATCCAATAAGATTCAGATGGATTTAAGCATGGCAACTGGTAAAAATGTCTCATCATAGTCAATACCATGAATTTGCTTGAAACCTTTTACAACCAATCATCCCTTAAAGGTAATCACATTACCATCCATGTCAGTTTTCTTCTTAAAAAACCCATTTGCACCCTAAGGTTTTACCCCTTTAGGTGGATCAACCAAAGTCCATACTTGGTTTTCATACATGGATTCCATCTCGAACTTTGTGGCCTCTTGCCACTTCTCAGAGTCAAGCCCCAACATAGCTTGTAGGTTGTGGGCTCATCCTGATCCATCAACATTCCATCATTAGTGTGAGTCACGAGAAATCCATATCTCTTGGGCTAACATCGAATCCTACCAGACTTACATGGGCTCTGCGTTAGAGGAACAGACTCTTGAATCACAACTTCTTGTGGTGTCTGTTCAGGTTCTATTTCAGGTTTGACGTCCCTTTGTTGTTCTTGAATTTCCTCAAGTTCTACTCTCCTCCCACTGGTTCCTTTAGAGATAAACTCTTTCTCTAGAAAGACACCAGTTCGAGCAGCAAACACTTTTGATTTGAAGAATAATAGAAATAGTAACCCTTTGTTTCTTTGGGATACCCAACAAAGAGGCATTTATGTGATTTGGGCCCTAGCTTGTCAGAGGATTGATGTTTAACATAAGTGTCACAACTCCAAATCTTCATTAAAGACAAACTTGGATGCCTCCCACTCCATATCTCATATAGTGTCTTTTGAACCAATTTATATGGAACTCAGTTTAGTGTAAAAGTGGCCGTCTCTAGAGCATGTCCCTAAAAGGAGTTCGGAAGGTCAGCTTGACTCATCATAGATCGAACCATGTCTAACAGAGTTTGGTTTTTCCTTTCAGATACACCATTACATTGAGGTCTACTAGGTGGAGTGAGTTGTGATACTATAGCACACTCATTCAGGTAGTCAAGGAATTCTTGGTCCCAGTATTCTCCACCTCGATCTAATTAAAGTACTTTAATTCTTTTCCTGACGTGATTTTCTACTTCATTTGAGAATTCTTTGAACTTTCCAAAGGATTCTGACTTGTGTCTCATGAGATACACATAGCCATATCTACTGAAGTCATTAATAAAGGTAATGAAGTGTTGGAAACCTCTTCTAGCATGTGTAGACATAGGGCCGTATACATCACTATGTATGAGTCCTAATAAGCCATTAGCCCTTTCACTTTGCCTATTGAAATGGTTTTTGGACATCTTGCCCAATAAACATAACTCACATGTCTCATAAGATTCAAATCAAATGAGTCCAAAAATCCATCCTTATGGAGCTTGGATATGCGGGTCTCATTTATATGGCTTAGATGACAGTGCCAGAGATAGGTCAGGTTCGATTCATTCAATCTGACCTTCTTGGTATTCACATTATAGATTGGATTTTTTAGTTCTATAACATACAAACTATTGCTAGGTGGAGCACTACCATAAAGGACTTCATTCAAATAAATAAAACAACATTTGTCCTTTATTGTAAATAAAAAATTTCTTGTCCAAACAAGAAAAAAAATCAAATTTCTACTAATAGTAGGCACAAAGTAACAGTTCTCAAATTCTAAAACTAATCCACTAGGCAAAGTGATAACCTAAGTCTTTACAACTAAGGTAGCAACTATTGCTCCATTTCCAACACATAGGTCCACTTCACCTCGGGCCAATCTTTTACTTCTACTTAGATCCTGCACATTTGCATAAATGTGCCACATCCAGTATCTAATACCTAAGATGAGGAAGTAGAAAAGTTAGCCTTTATAGCAAAAAAACCTGAAGTGGAAGTCTTACTTCCCTTCTCCTTACCAAGTTTTTCAAGATAGAGCTTGCAGTTGTGCTTCCAATGTCCAAGTTACTTACAATGGAAGCACTCCCATTCCTTAGCCACACCACCAGATGGTTTTAGCGCAGCTAAAGAAGAATTAGCATTGGACTTTTCTTTAGCTTTATCCTTCTTCTTGTTGGCTTTTCCCTTTCCTTTTCCCTTTTGTACAATCATAATGGGCTTAGCCTTCTTAAGGTTTTGCTCAGTAGTTCTTAACATATTAAGCAATTTAGGGAGGGACTTGTTAAGGTCGTTCATGTTATAGTTCATAATGAACTGATTGTAGCTTTCTAGCAATGATTGTAGGAGTACATCAACAACCAACTCTTCCTGAAGAGCAAATCCCAAATTCTTAAGTCTCAAAGTACCCAATCATCTTCAGCACATAAGGACCCATGGGACTTCCAATAGACATTTTGCACTAAAACAATGCCTTAGAGGTCTCAAATCTCTCATGCCTAGCTTGCTCTTAAAAAAACATTTTGAGATGTTCGATCACATCGAACGCCCTCTTGTTTTCATGTTGCTTCTGAAGCTCAGATTCCATGGTTATTAGCACGAGGCGAGCAACATCCAAAGCATCATCAAAATGCTTCTTATGAGCATCCCTTTCAACTCTTGGAGTGTTAGCAGCAGGCTCATTCAGAATGGGCTGCTCTAGGACATAAGCCTCTCTCTTGCTTGAGGATTATCCTCAAATTTCGGTACCATTTGAGAAAGTTGGTCCCATTCAAATTTTCCTTCTCAAGGATCAATCGCAATGAAAGTGCTGATGTGTTTTGTGCCATGGTTATCTACAATAGTAAATATGCAATGTAAGAGTCATGCATTTTAATTCATTTAATAAGGACTTTTGTTAAACTATACTCCCATTATTTTACTCAAAATAATAACTCTCGATATTATCTTGGAACACCTCAGGGCTAAGGTATTCTAGTGGGCCAAGATCCATATTTCATCATAACCTGAGTCAGCTTTGGCTTTTCTTTCAAGTTGTAGTTATTTAGGTAGATAACTCCTTGCCAATTGCATCTTATGCAACTCTTGGATACTTGGGTGAACAACACTTGTCCAAGCTCATCTTATGAACTTAAGCCCAACCCAATGCCTCTAAGTCCCCAATCCTATTAGGATGACTTTGTTAAGTCAGACCCAAAGTTAGCAGTTTGGATATCACTATTATCCCATCGCGCCTTACCAAGATGAACATAGGTGTTTCGCTTTGGCAAACCCACTCAATGTTGATCAAAGTCTTGACGAGTGCCAACATTTGGAAGGCATCACATTTAATGACTTAATATTTTTATGAGGGATTTTTCCTTTTGATCTCACCAATTATTATCTCCGGTTGTCTTATACATGCATCATATACAAAATAAAACATGCATGTTATGCTAACAACAAAGTAAACATAACATGGTTATTGCCTAAACTATGTTATATTCTCAAGCTAATGAGATTATTATAAAAGCCTAAGAAAATAAAAGGGTCTTCACAAGCTCCTTTTCCTCCTTGCTTGGTTGCCCTTTTGTTGTCATCTCCTTGGACACACCACCTTGGACGATCCCATAATGTACAATTACATCAATAATAGAAACCTTGAGTTACATTCAAGGGGAGTAAGGTGAGCATAGAATGTATAATGAGAATAACAAGAATAAGGCTCGACTCATAAGCCGTATTTACAAGTATAACCAACAAGAGCTATAACCATGCACCATGCTTCAAACACCAATCAGCATATCATTACAAATCTCATTTAAAAAAATAGCATGGCAATTAAAGCACATTGATTGACCAATTTTTATTATTGTGGCGCTTCACATACGGCGGTCTTGCTGGCCAGTTAGTAGGCGAGGTCAAAAGGAGCCACCCTTGCGGAGGGTTGCTGCCCGCCGGTGCAAAAAATTGTCTTACAATTATGTTGCCCGAGATCTTCTATTTCAAGCATATAAGCACCCAAGACCACCTCCATTTGAGCCACCAAAAGTACTCTACTCTCGGTTCCCGAATAGCCCTAATCCAATCCATGGTAGGGTTTTACAACTATTGCAAGAATCCTAATTCGTATAGGTATCTCCTACCAATCAATCTAGGGTTAATCTTATTAACCAATTTGTGTCATTTCTTCATATATCTCATATATACATTACGAGTTTCGGTTTCATGCATCATGAATCAATCTAATTAATCATGATCAAAATATTAAAACACACAACAGGTCATGCAATTCGACATTCAATCTCGATTTAGGGTTTCACAAGTAGCTCGATGCCATTGTAGGGTTTCGGGAGCCAAACAAGCACAGCGAAACATAACCAAAACCCTATAGGGTCCAAGAGAAATGGGGTAAACCGGGTTTTCAAAATTTTTGATACCAAAATTGGTTGAGATATTTCACCCAACTGTTGAGTCGAATCACAAAAATTTAACAATTGATGTGTTCAAGCTCTTTACGGTATCCACACGAGCTTCACGGCCTCCACAACGCGCCGGCAGATGCATTTCTCTTACGCTCATAGTACTAGCTTGTGTCCTCCAATGAATGGCAAGAGAATAGTATGGCTGGAACTTTCAGAACTCTTCTGATTTCATCTTTAAGGAGGCTAAGGCAAGAGCTACGAAATTCTCACTATACGATGCATTTACAATGAGACTCAACTCCCAAGCTAATGGGTTTCAAACCTTAATCTAATTAGGTTTAATTTTGGGCTTAATAATTACTCAACTTTTGGGCCAATTATTAATACAAAATTATCATGAAACCATAACCCAAATAAATTAGCCCATGCACTCAAATAATCCAAATAGGCTATATGTGTGCGACCCAATAAGCTCTTACCACGTTAGTAATGATTATAAATCACATTTATGATTATAAGCAATGAGCGGTGTCTAGCAACATATCATTGCTACCCAAGTGACAAGATACTCAGTGATTCGACTAAACCTTTATGATCATTATCCATATATGCCATTGTCCCTTCCTTTGTTTAAAAAATCAAGACTAAGCATGAGACACGGAATGTGTCACGTTCGTATAGCCCAATTTTTGGTTTCTTGATTCCCAAGTAGATGAACATAAACTGATGACATTGATATCATATATCAAGTCATCCAAGCATGGCCATGCATTTTCTTAATCTCATTCTATCAAGGGGCCCGAAGATATCACTTCCGTTATATAAGAGGGACAAATCCCATCTTGATCATACAAAACCCTCCACATGATTTGTGACATACCCAATGACCTCCTTCAAGTTCACCCAGTTATGAGCAAACAAAGGGAAGTATCAAAGTATGTAACTCATATGTAGGGAACCTTGATGACCTTAGGTCAAACGACTACATATACATGTTCACTATGAGTATCACATAGGACATTCATATAACAATCGATGTAGCATTCTCATGCTGGGTTGGTCCAATATACAAGTTCTCCCACTTGTACCCATATGTAGACTACATATCTTATATTAGTCTCTAAATATGCTAGTCTTTACATATTATTGCAACCTGCTCCATGAAAATACTAGAGTAGGGACATTTAAGAATATCATTATTCTAGCGTTATAATTATGTTTATTACGTTACGCAGGAACAAAACAACAAATATAATTACTGGATTAATACCTCAATAAAATGTCATGCCTTAATGTCCAAAATACAATCATCTCATGATTGGCTTTTGGGCACAACACTAACATACCTTTAGCTATTTGACCTTTAGCAAGGTAAAAATGAGTCAATCCATAAGTACATCCAAACGTTCAATCAAAAGGCTCTTAACATGCAAGACTTACATTCGGATGTTAGAATAGTGGCCATGATTAAGGGATTGAAGCATGATTTTCCCCTTTCTTTTGACATCAACAAATTGGCTTCCACTTCACTGAATGAATTCTTTGTAAGGGCCAATCACTACATGAATGTTGAGGAAATGGAAATGGCCAACATGGTACTAAAATGAAGGAGGCTTACATTGCATAGAAACCCCATACATACTAGCCCTTGTCTTATCACTTATAACTTCCATCTTTAGGCTGCCAATCGACATGGTCAAAAAGGGGATGAAATAGAAAAAGGAGAAGCACCCGGCAAGCCCTAACCTTGAGATAACTTGGGCAAATGCATTAATGGCCTTAGAGCTATAATAAGTTGTCCCAAGGCCTTAGTCTTTACGCCCCACCAACAAGAGGGATCTAAAGAAGTACTGTCAATTTAATAAGGAACTAGTTCATGACATAGATAATTGCCACCAGTTGAGGAAGTATTTGGATAAATTGATCAAATAAGGAAAGTTGCAACATTTTTTGAAATGACAACAGTCACCTCCTTAAGGGTCATAAAATAGAACCTAATAAGAGGATGAAGACTATGACTTTATCGGAAGAAAAGTGAAGTTGCACCACCTACATGAATGATTCACATACTAACAGTTGGAAACAATATGAGACATGTGTCTTTTATTCCTTCCTTTGTATTGAAGTATACCGGCTGGTACTAGACAACTTGGCTATATCGTGCCGTATAGTATCATCTCAGAATTGTAGAATAACTGCCTCTAAAAATGTTTTTGATGTTTAAAATAATTTTGTTTTTTATTTCTTCTATGCCCCTTAAAATTATATTTTCATCATATAAATAGATTTTTTACGTTAAAAAAATCTAAACACATGTATTATGGACTTGAAACCCACACACTTTCAATAGCTGCTATGTTTTATATGTTCATATGTATATATATATTATATAACTAGTACGTCTAAGACATAGTGATACAGTACCAATACTATACCATACCATTGAAAAAATTATACACCATTTGGTACACGATTTAAAATGTTGCTTGAGAATTATACCAGCTCTAATAAGATAGCCTGGAATCAAAGTTGCTCTTAATGGATGGGAGCATGGTCAAGGTTCCCCTTAATGATTCATTAATTATCTTGGCTAGGATAGCAGGAAGGGAAATGAAAAGAGTCTTATGTGATGATGGTTCAAACACAAACATGTTTTTTCACGAAGGTCCTCTAAAAGCTAAGGGTTTTAAGAAGTAAGTTAAAGCCAATGAACAACTTTACCTATAGAATTAGATTAGAGGTGATGCCATTCTTAGCATGAATAAAGCTCACATTGATGTTGATTAAAAACATGCTAGGCAATCAAAAGAAATATTGCACTTCTATCATTGTAAGTTTCATTATCACAGATGTGTCATCTCCATACAAGGTTGTCCTTAGAATAAGGATGTAGGGATCGCTCTATACGTATCCTCACATGCTGTACTTAATAATGACATTTAGATCAGATCAGGGAGACAAAATCTAAATTGATCAAAAATAGGCCCTATAGATTTCCTTAAGTTCTTTTAGGAATAGAAGTGTAGGTAGTGATGAATACTCTTAAGTGTATTGTTATTAAGGGTTTAAATAATCATTATACACTTTTAGTATGATTAATTTCTATATTTTGAGCATTTTTCCACCGGATTACTATTCATGTATTTTTACTATTCACCGACTTACTATTCATACGCATATTTCACTTTTCATATGCACATTCTCTGTACATATGTGGTTTACTGTTCACTGATATTAAATATATATATTAAATAATTATTTTTTTATGTAGGTAAAAATCATCATTTGGTGGCCATTCATGAAAAAAAAATCATATCTGGAGATGTAGGCATCGGGACTGAGCGACTCCAAATTCATTTGAAAGCCAACACATAGATCTTCAACTTTGCTTCATTCCGCAAGCTAGTTTGATCATTTTCACTGCCAAAATCGGATTATAGATGAGACTATTCGTTCTTTCATGTGCTGAAGAGCAGTTTTGGTAGAAAAATCATAACTTGAGCTACGGATATCCGATTTGAATGAGCAAGCTATCAATTAGAAGCTAAAGAAGAGATCTACAACTTCTATGCATTGAGGAAGAGCTTATATTGATAGCCAAATGCTATCGCCTCTATCTGGCCGAACTNTTTCTGAGCTTTCAGGCACACTCCCTTGGTCGATCCATCCTCCAGGCGTTCTTCCTCCCAGAAGTCTCTCCCCCAGTCACCATGACTATAAACGATGAGGCTCCACGCCATCAGATATGATGTCTAAAATGGTCAAAAAATTAAAATAATTTGTGACCTGCCATTATTGATTTGTATTTACCCACATTTTACCATTTTATTTTTACCATTTCACCCACCCTAAAACTCTATAAATAGGCACCTTGGGGGGAGGGTGAAGGATGCCATTTTTCTTAGGCTTCCTTTAAGTTCTTGTATCATTTTTAGATTTTCTTCTTTATTCTTGTTCTTATTTTTAATACCGAAGCTCTGTCCAAGTGTTTTCCTGTTCTTCTTCTTGTTTTTCTTTTGATCTTTCAATCAATGTTTATTTCATCTTTCTACATGTTGCTTACTTTTATTACGGCTAACTAATCTTCTTTTTGCTAAGGTGAAATGGTGAAGCTTTTGGTATAAAGGTTATGATTGATTTGAATGGATCACAACGTTAACGGTATTTTCTTCCTTAATCTATTTAACTTCCCTCCTTGTTAAGTGGGAGTCTTGATTTATCATAGTCAATCATTGGCACAAAAGCTGCTTGATTCCCTCTGTAGAACATGGCTCTGGGGGTTATATTGGAATCTTGAGTTATTGTCGACAAAGGTTGGCATGATGGATACTTGAACCCATTAGGAAGCATTGTCGTTTTTAGATCAATGAAAGTTAATACTAACTAAATTGCCCTTTTGGGACCTCCTTTATGTGTGGATCTCAATTGAGTGGTAAGATTGGCTAAAATTAATCATAACCGACATACTAAAAGTGGATCCCCTAACCCTAGCTATTTTATTTGAATTTGAATTTTTAATCAATACTTGTTCACACTTTGAACCAAATACTTTCTCTCTTAAAATCCTGTAATTTGTATTTTTAATTCACCTCCCTGTGGTTCAACACTCGGACTCCCAAGATTTTATTACTTCTAACAACTTACACTTGGGTTACAACTGCTAGAGTGCAGCAAGTTTTTGGCGCCGTTACCGGTGAAGTAAAATTAGAGTACGAGTTTAATTTTTTTTTATTTTTGTTCTTTTTATTTTATTTTTTTTATTCTTTATATGGCAGGCTAAGCCTCCTATCTTTTATTTTTTGTTCATATTGCTTCCTTTTTATTTATTTTTCTTATTATTATTGTATGGAAGGCTGTGCCTCCTACCTAACTTGTTATTGATATTTGTTTTTCTTCTTGTTATTTTGTTTATGTATGAAAGCTTGGCACGTACATCAAGTGGTAAATTGTTAAAAGAATCTCCAACTTCTTCAAACATGGCTAAACACATTAATGAACAAGAAGATAACCATTCTCTTCATAATGACCAAGATCAACCTAGGACACTTAGAGAACACATAAACCCCATAAGAAATAGCACACCATCATGTTTAATTTTTCCTGCTGATTCATGTAACTTCAATTTCAAGCCAAGTATTATTCAGCTTTTACCAACTTTTCATGGCTTTGATTCTGAAAATCCATACTTACATTTGAGAGAATTTGAGGAAGTCTGTCACACGTATAATAACCTAAACTGTAGCATGAACACCATCAGGCTTAAGCTTTTTCCTTTTTCTTTAAAAGATAAAGCTAAAACTTGGCTACAGAATCTTAGGTCAGGCTCTGTTAATTCATGGGATGAACTGCAACAACAATTTTTGAAAAAGAAATTTCCTGCCCATAGAACAAATTCTTTCAAAAGGCAAAACAACAATTTTTGAAAAAAAAATTTCCTGCCCATAGAACAATTTCTTTCAAAAGGCAAATCACCACTTTCACACAAAAATCAGGAGAAACTTTTTATCAATGTTGGGATAGATACAAGGATTTACTTAACACATGCCCACACCATGGTTTTGAAACTTGGAGATTAGTCTAACATTTTTATGAAGGTTTGACACCTAGGGAAAGACAAATGGTGGAAATGATGTGCAATGGAACATTTGAGGATAAGGATCTTGATGAGGCAATGAATTATCTAGACATGTTAGCAGAGAATGCACAGAATTGGGACACCGCTGGTACTTATGAGGCCCCAGGGAAGACTCAATCACTTGCATCTAGTGGAGGCATATACCATCTTAAGGAAGATAATGACCTTCAAACAAAATTCGCATCTCTAGCTAGAAAGGTTGAAGCTTTAGAAATGAAGAAAATTGGCCAATTAAAATCTATTGAAGAAATTGTTTGTCACATTTGTGAGACCAATGACCATCCCACTAGAAATTGCCCAACCTTGCCCTCTTTCAAATAATGTCTCAATGAACAAGTTAATGCATTGAACAACTTCAAGAAGCCAACCCAAACTCTATAATAACAAAATTACAATCCTGGTTGGAGGAATCATCCAAATTTCAGTTGGAGAAATGATAATCATGCTCAACCGTCACAACCACCTTTGCATACCCAACAAAATTTTCAACAATCTCAAGGGTATGCACCATGTGTTCCTTCTTTTAGGAAAAATTTTGAAGATACATTGCATTCATTCATTGATAAACAAGAGTCTATCAATGCTCAAACAAGTCAAACTATGATTGATTTGAAATATATCAATGCTCAAACAAGTCAAACCATGATTGATTTAAAAGATACTCTTGCAAAATTTACATCTGCACTCAACATTCAGGAGAAAGGAAAATTTCCTTCTCAACCACAAGAAAATCCCAAAGGTCAAACCATGAATCAAGTAAAGTCAATCATTACACTTCGTAATGGTAAGGTTGTTGAAAAATCCATTCCTAATGCTTGCAAAGAAGACGATGAGTCAACTTCTAAGAGTAAAGAAGGGGTTGAACCTTTACCAAGCGAAGAACAAGTCGAATCTCTACCGGCACCTCCATTTCCTCAGGCGTTAACTGTTCCTAAGAAGGTGAATCAAAATCCTGAAATTTTGGATATTTTCAAGCAGGTAAAGATCAATATCCCTTTATTGGATGCGATCAAATATGTACCTTCTTATGCCAAATTTTTAAAGGATTTGTGCACTGTGAAAAGAAAATTGAATGTGAAAAAGAAAGCCTTCTTGGCCGAACAGGTAAGTTCTGTTGTTCAAAATAACACAGCTTTGAAATACAAAGATCCTAGCTGTCCAATAATCTCATGTTTTATTGGAGAACATAAAATTGAGCAAGCATTACTTGATCTTGGGGCTAGTGTAAACTTACTTCCATATTCAGTTTACAAAAAACTAAATTTGGGTGAGTTAAAACCAACCGAGGTAACTCTTTTGCCTGCTGACAGATCAGTGAAAGTGCCCAGAGGAGTCGTTGAAGATGTGTTAGTCCAAGTTGATAAATTTATATATCCTGTGGATTTTATTGTTTTGGACACACCACCGGTGGAAATTAAGAATTTAATACCTGTTATTTTGGGACATCCATTTTTAGCAACTTCTAACGCTTTGATTAATTGCAGGAATGGACTGATGAAGTTGTCATTTGGAAATATGACATTAGAGCTAAATGTTTTCAACTTGCTTAAGCAGCCACCTGCAAAAAAAGATGAAAATGAAGATGCCTGTATCATTGGTGAAATTGTAGAAAACTATATTCAAGAAGGGAGTATCTCTGATCCACTTGAAAAGTGTTTAGTTAATTCATTAGAATCAAGAATGCAAATGGATCAGGATATTTTTAACATATGTGCATTACTTGATTCTTCACAGGTAGAAGGAAACACACATTGGAAATCAAAAATTGAGGAGTTGGAAAAACCTAAAGTTGAAGAGCAAGATGAAATACCCACACCAGAGTTGAAGCCATTGCCCAAAGAACTGAAATATACATTCCTTGGAGAAAACTCTTCTTATCCGGTGGTAATTTCATCTACTCTCATATTTGAGCAATAAGGTAAGTTGATTGAGTTACTTAAGAGGCATAAAAGTGCAATTGGATGGACATTAAAGGACATAAAGGGCATTAATCCCTTAATTTGTTCACATAGAATAAATTTAGAGGATAATGCTAAACCCTATCAACAACCTCAGAGAAGACTCAATCCACACATGAAAGATGTTGTAAGATCTGTAGTTCTCAAATTACTTGATGTGAGAATTATTTACCCTATCTCTGACAGTAAATGGGTTAGTCTAATCCAAGTGGTTCCAAAGAAGTCTGGCATCATAGTGGTGATAAATGAAAAAGGTGAGTCTTTACCAACTCGAATAACATCTAGTTGGAGAATGTGTGTTGATTATAGGAAATTAAATCTTGCCACTAGAAAAGATCATTTTCCATTACCTTTCTTGGACCAAATTTTAGAAAGAGTAACAGGACATCCATTTTATTGCTTTCTTGATGGCTACTCAGGTTATTATCAAATTTCAATAGCTCTTGAGGACCAAGAAAAGACCACATTCACATGTCCTTTTGCAACCTCTGCATTTAGACGCATGCCTTTTGGACTTTGTAATGCCCCAGCAACATTTCAAAGATGTATGCTAAGAATTTGTAGTGACATGATTGAAAAATTTCTTGAATTTTTCATGGATGATTTAACCATTTATGGAAACTCTTTTGATAATTGTCTTGAAAGCTTGGAAAAGGTTTTAAAAAGATGTGAATAAAAAGATTTGGTACTAAATTGGGAAAAATGTCATTACATGGTCACCTCTGGAATTGTTTTGGGTCATGTTGTATCTTCCAAAGGAATCGAAGTTGATAAAGCAAAAGTGGAACTCATTGCTCAGTTACCTTCACCCAAAACTGTTAAAGAAATTCGCTCATTTTTAGGACATGCAGGCTTTTATCNTTTGCAACCTCCTTGTGAAAGATGTTTCATTTGAATGGACTCAAGAATGCCAAAATTCTTTTGATAAGGTAATCGACCTTCTAACATGTTCTCCAATCATGCAACCCCCGGACTGGTCTTTGCCTTTTGAGGTAATGTGTGATGCTAGTGATTATGCCGTTGGTGCTGTTTTAGGACAAAGAAAGGAAGGTAAGCCATATGTAATTCTTTATGCAAGTAGAACTTTGAATAGTGCACAAATGAACTACACTACAACTGAGAAAGAACTACTTGTAGTAATATTTGTATTGGATAAATTTTGTTCTTATCTAATTGGTTCAAAAACCATTGTTTACACCGACCATTCTACTGTCAGGTACCTAATGTCAAAGCAAAATCCTAAACCAAGGCTGATACGCTGGATCTTATTACTTCAAGAATTAAACATTGTGATCAAGGATAAGAAGGGCACCGAAAATGTTGTTGCCGACCATTTGTCAAGGTCGACAACGGATTCAACAATTGAAGCTGCACTCATAAATGATTGTTTTCATGGTGAATTTTTTTTCTCTGTCACTACAGTACCTTAGTTTACTAATATTGTTAATTTTTTGGTGACACTACGGATGCTAGCTCAATGGAGTGCCCAAGATAAGAAGAAATTTCTGGATGAGGTGAAAAACTTTTATTGGGATGATCCTTATCTTTTCAAATATTGTCCTGATCAGATAATTTGAAGATGCATACTCAAAAATGAGGTAAAAAGTGTCATTGAATTTTTTCATTCAGAAGCATGTGGGGCGCATTTTTCATCAAAGAAAATAGCTGCAAAGATTTTGCAGTTTGGATTTCACTGGCCCTCTTTGTTCAAAGGCGCACATGTATTCTGTAAAGCATGTGAAAATTTTCGGAAATTAAGATCAATTTCAAAAAGAAACATGATCCCTTTGACTCCTATCCTTGTCATTGAAATTTTTGACTGTTGGGGAATAGATTTCATGGGACCATTTCCACCATCATTTAGCTTCGTGTATATTTCAGTTGCAATAGATTATGTTTCAAAATGGGTAGAGGCAATTCCGTGTGAAAATAATGATCACAAAACTGTAATTAAATTTTTGAAGGAAAATACTTTGAGTCAATTTGGGATTCCTCAGGCCATAATAAGTGATGGGGGAACACATTTTTGTAACAGACCATTTGAATCCTTGTTGAAGAAGTATGGTATCACACATAAGGTTGCCACCCCTTATCACCCACAAACAAGTGGACAAGTAGAATTAGCAAATAGGGAGATAAAACAAATCCTTGAAAAAACAGTCAACCCAAATCAAAAGGATTGGTCTTTGAAACTAACCGATGCACTTTGGGCTTATCGCACTGCTTTTAAAACATCACTTGGCATGTCTCCTTATAGGTTAGTTTATGGAAAACCTTGTCATTTGCCTGTGGAACTTGAACATAAAGTTTATTTGGCTATTAAAGCTTTCAATTCAAATCTCAATGATGCTGGTGTTTTGCGCAGGTTGCAACTAAATGAGCTTGAAGTGTTGAGAAATGATGCATATGAGAATTTGAAAATATATAAAGCTAGAACCAAAGCTTTTCATGACAAAACAATCTTAATAAAAACACTTGAGGTTGGTCAAAAGGTTTTGCTTTATAATTCTCAACTTCATCTATTTCCTGGAAAACTGAGATCTATATGGAGTGGACATTTTATTGTGAAACATGTTTACCCTTATAGGGCCATTGACATTGAAAATCCTAAAAATGGTAATGTGTTTAAAGTAAATGGACAAAGAGTTAAATTATTTTTGGAGAATCATGATTTTCAAGAAGAAGTAGTTCATCTCAGTGACCCTCACAATGATCATGGTAAGTAAAAGTAAATATATTTTCTCTTCTTAGATAGTTTTCTTTTAAGTTTCAATTTTTTTATTTCTTCCTTTCTATGCTTTTCATCTTTTCTCGGTTAAGTGGCGGATACGGTACTCCGTGGCTCTCAAGTCGGTTGTTTCAGTTTCCCATAATAACTGATTTCTTTCTCTTTCCCTTCTTTCAATTTCTTCTAAAAAAAATGGATTATACTCTTTTTGCCTTGCAAAAATACTTTGCTTCTCTCCCAATGAATGTTCTTAAAAGGATTTACCAAGCTAGATGTGAACGATTAAGAGTTTTGATGCACAAGGGCATTCCCGAAGATGTGCGTTGGTTAATTGAAGCTAAGGTCCATTTGGCTGGTGAAACCCCAAATGCATTTGTGTCTCACATGCCTGGCTTAGGCAAAAGCTCTCATGCCAAAAAGCAAAGAGCGAAAAGGTTACGAGTCTATCATAAATGTGGTCGATAGACTTGTGATATAGATGTCGTTCTTTAGGAATGGTGTCCAATAATTAAGAATATAAAATTCAATTCATCAAGAATGGTCTGAGTAAGGATTCTTTGGATAATATCCGATTGACTCTTGAGGCGCATTCTTATGGATTAGTGCAATATGAACTTCTTGGTTTATGGAGTATTTTTCATAAAGAGCGAGAGTGTTATAGTCTACCCTGTTTGCCAGTTTGTAAAAGAACTAGATGGGAAGCAAATCCCCGACTCATAGAAGGCGTTCAAGCCGTTACTGGACGTAAAACGAGTGGAAGATGTGAGCCACAATCATAACTACTGTACATACAAGCTGTCATTTTTGAAATTGTTCATTTTCTTCTGACAATAATCTACCTACTCCTGTAGGTGTAATCAATGCATTATCCTTTTATCTCTATAAATGCATGTTCTTCTTTTGATTTTTTTTTCACATGGTTAAGGATAGAAATGGAAGGAACCTCAACTCGCAAATTCTGAAATATTTGTGTATTTTGTGGATCTTTTCCTGGAAAAGATGAACAGTTCTTGAGGGCAGCCAACCATTTGGGTAGAGTCCTAGCTGAGAGAAAAATACATTTGGTATATGGTGGAGGTAGTGTCGAATTGATGAGAGGTGTAGCAACATTAGCATCTGTAGGAGGTAGCCATGTTTTGGGTATCATCACTACACCTTCGAAATTGATTTCTGGAGGCACGATTGGAGAAGAATTAGTGGTTAAAAACTTGCAAGAGCATTTTTTGTAAATGCTCTATAATTCTGATGCATTTACTGCTCTACCAAGAGGATTTGGCACATTGGGGGAAAAATTTCAAATTACTTCCATGGCCCAACTTAATTTGCACCAGAAACTCATTGGGCTGTTGAATGTTAACAATTTCTTTGTAGGTCTGTTATCTTTTACGGATCATGCTATGTAGGAGAAATTTATCTCAGAAACGACACGACGGATCCTAATATCTGCATCGACTGCTGAAGAATTGCTAGACAAAATACAAGATTTCGTTCCTAAACCAGATCTAGCAGTGATTCAGATAAACTGAGCACGACAGTCTTTCCCAATTAGTTCCATCCCATAAGTATCCTTTACCCTGTTGTCATTTTTATTTTTGTTAATAAGTGAGGAAGCACTATGGAATAGAGCAATCGGACTTGTGGATCTGTTTATCTTGTCTTTTAGTTTTACTATCAGCATTTTCTTCATTTTGGTTTAAGTTTTTTAGGTTTTTCATTTTCAATAACTACTAGTTCATGTAATTTCTTCTTCACTCTTCTTATCTATGTTTTGACATTGGGGACAATGTCTTAGTCTGGTTGGGGGGAGGGATAGTTGTTACATTTTTTTTTAGGATAGTTTCTCTCATGCTGATATTAAAACCTTTAGACAAAGCCCTTAGTTTAGGATGGCTGAGTAAGGAGTAATTTTACTCTTGAGACGCATCGTACTAGGCATGCTAGTTATAACATTTTGGGGTAGCTAGGTTTCAACCCTATTTGGATGACATACCTCATAAGTAAACTATATTTTCTAAAGAAAAATATTAGATGAAACCTGAATATTGATTCCAAACATCCATTCCCTTGTATAATTTGTCAATTTTATTGTCATTGGTAGTGTTGATTATTGATTTTTTTTCTTTCTTTTCTTCCCATGTTCAAGTACATGTTTGCATCATAGTTGCATGTAGGAACATGTAGCATGAATTTAGGTTGTTTGTTTGCATTTAGGAACCCAACTCATGAAAATATCATCATTGGATGTATACTTTGTAAATTCGAAATGGTTGTTAATTTTTAAAAGCAGTTAAAGTATGTTGCTTGTTATTTGAGGAAAATAAATAACCGGTGAGTACTTTTGAGCCCTTAAGTGTTTATTAGGATGTGTGAATTTCTTTGTTGAGAGTGCTTATTTTGTGTTTTAAGCTAGACCTTGCTTGGATGAGTGGTCTTAAGGAACCATGCAACCTCACTTCTTATATGTAAAGTTAAGGAAGAAGATGGCATTTTAGGGCCAACCACTTACCAAAAGGCTAACCTTGTACATTATCCCTTAATGAGCCCCTTTGAGCCTTATAGCCTTATTCTTTGTTTGAACCCTATATGTTTAAACACTTCCACTTCATTTTGATCCTTTATTGTCCTTGGAATTAGTGATGCTTATATGATTATGGGCTTATAGAATTAAAATGAATGTGTTGTTTTTTGTAAAATAAAGAATAAGTGTGGGGTGTACTTCAGAGTATGTTCGGTTACCTTGTGCTTAATTTTTCATAGTGGAAAAAATGGGGTGAGTTGAGCTTAAATCATAAAAATTGAGTGTATATCATTGGATGGTTGAGTTTTAAACAAATTTTTATTTATGGTAGAAAAAAGGAAATGCGAGATCATAAGAAAAAGATATCGCAAAATAAAGTAAATATATATATATATAGATAAATTAAAAAAAAAGACTCTTCATTTCATAATACTTAGCGTCATTTTCTTTATGGCAGTCTAAAAAAAAAATTGTTCTCTTTCCTTTTCAAATAAAATTATATATGCTCATACTCATGTGGAATTCTTACTAAAGCAAAGATGAAAGACATCTTCTTTTATCTTTTTCTGACAGATACACGTATAATCATGGGAGACAATTAAAAAAAAATAATAGCTTCAGCCTTAATATTTGTGCAAATAAAATGAGGCCAGCCATTTTGAAACGGAGAGAGGTAAAAAAAAAACAAAGAGAAAAATTGTTAAATTCAATAAGTTTGAAACTCAACCATATTTGTTTTCTAAACTCATGTGTCGTTAAGGAATTGTGTTTTGGAGAGGACTTGGAGACTAGGGTTGAATTGGGTATTTAGTGTTTTAGGTGCCCATATTTATTGTATTACTAGTTCTCTTAAACCTCACCATTAAAAAGCCTCCATCCGATTTCCGCTTTTACCAAACCTAGCCTCATTACAACCTAGTATAAAGACCATTGGACTTAAATTTACATGCAGTCCCCTTTTGGGAATCTATTGAGCGTGAAGCTGGATCCCCTTGCAAGTTCCGGATTTAGAAACACAAGTAAGCTGTTCACAAACCCACCTTAAAATAAGTGCAAATACGTAGAGAGTGATATTCTACCTCTGGTAACAAGGACTTAACTTTTTCTCCTTTCATTAATTACTTGCAAGTCAAGTTTACAAGTTTTATATATTCATAGCATGATTTGTCATCAGTTGTTAGATTATGTATTTTGTTTATTTTCTTAGGTTACACTTGCTAGGGACTAGCAAGAACCTGGTTGGGGGCAGTGATGAATACTTATAAGTGTATTGTTATTAAGGGTTTAAATCATCATTATATACTTTGAGTATGATTAATTTCTATATTCTGAGCATTTTTCCACCGGGGTACTATTCACGCATTTTTACTATTCATAGTTACTATTCACTTACTTACTGTTCATATGTGTATTCACTGTACATACACGGTTTACTGTTCATTAATATTAAAATATATATATTAAATAATTATTTTTTTATGTAGGTAAAATGGCGGCCATTCACGAGAAAAAAATCATATCTGGAGCTGTAGGCATCGGAACTGAGTGATTCCAAATTCATCTGAAAGCCAACACATAGATCTTCAACTCTGTTTCATTCCACATCATTTCCATTCATGAAATCTGATTATAGATGAGACTATTCATTTTTTCGTGTGCTGAAGAGCAGTTTCGGTAGAAAAATCATAACTTGAGCTATGGATGTCCGATTTGAATGATCAAGCTATTGATTCGAAGCTAACGAGGAGATCTACAACTTCTGTGCTTTGAGGAAGAGCTGATCTAATGTCTACGATGGTCAAAAAATTAAAAGAAGTTGCAACTTGCCATTATTGACTTGTATTTACCTACATTTTACCATTTTATTTTTACCATTTCACCCACCCCAAAACTCTATAAATAGGCACCTTGGGAGGAGGGTGAAGGATGTCATTTTCCTTAGGCTTCCTTTATGTTCTTGTATGATTTTTAGATTTTCTCCTTTGTTCTTGTTCTTATTTTCAATACCAAAGCTCTGTCCAAGTGTTTTTCTCGTTTTCTTCTTATTTTTCTTTTGATCTTTCAATCCATGTTTATTTTATCTTTCTACATGTTGCTTAATTTTATTATGGCTAACTAATCTTCTTTTTGCTAAGGTGAAAGGGTGAAGCTTTTGGTATAGAGATTATGATTGATTTGAATGGATCACAACGTTAACGGTATTTTCTTCCTTAATGTATTTAACTTCCCTCCTTGTCAAGTGGGAGTCTTGGTTTATTTCTACCATTTCACCCACCCCAAAACTCTATAAATAGGCACCTTGGGGGGAAGGTGAAGGATGTCATTTTTCCTAGGCTTCCTTTATGTTCTTGTATCATTTTTAGATTTTCTCCTTTGTTCTTGTTCTTATTTTCAATACCGAAGCTCTGTCCAAGTGTTTTCCCGTTTTTCTTCTTGTTTTTCTTTTAATATTTCAATCCATGTTTATTTCATCTTTCTACATGTTGCTTCCTTTTATTACGGCTAACTAATCTTTTTTTTGCTAAGGTGAAAGGGTGAAGCTTTTGGTATAGAGGTTATGATTGATTTGAATGGATCATAACGTTAACGATATTTTCTTCCTTAATATGTTTAACTACCCTCCTTGTTAAGTGGGAGTCTTGGTATATTTTTACCATTTCACCCACCCCAAAACTCTATAAATAGGCACCTTGGGGGGAGGGTGAAGGGTGTCATTTTTCTTAGGCTTCCTTTATGTTCTTGTATCTTTTTTAGATTTTCTCCTTTGTTCTTGTTCTTATTTTCAATACCGAAGCTCTGTCCAAGTGTTTTCCTATTTTTCTTCTTGTTTTTCTTTTGATCTTTCAATCCATGTTTATTTCATCTTTCTACATGTTGCTTACTTTTATTATGGCTAACTAATCTTTTTTTTGCTAAGGTGAAAGGGTGAAGCTTTTGGTATAAAGGTTATGATTGATTTGAATGGATCACAACATTAACGGTATTTTCTTCCTTAATATATTTAACTTCCCTCCTTATTAAGTGGGAGTCTTGATTTATCATAGTCAATCATTGGCACAAAAGTTGCTTGATTCCCTCTGTAGAACATGGCTCTGGTGGCTATATTGGAATCTTGAGTTAATGTCGACAAAGGTTGGCATGATGGATACTTGAACCCATTTGCAAGCATTGGTGTTTTTAGATCAATGAAAGTTAATACTAACTAAATTCCCCTTTTGGGACCTCCTTTATGTGTGGATCTCAATTGAGTGGTAAGATTGGCTAAAATTAATCATAACCGATATACTAAAAGTGGATCCCCTAACCTTAGCTATTTTATTTGAATTTGAATTTTTAATCAATACTTGTTCACACTTTGCACCAAATACTTTCTCTCTTAAAATCCTGTAATTTGTATTTTTAATTCACTTCCCTGTGGTTCGACACTCGAACTCCCAAGATTTTATTACTTGCAACAACCTACACTTCGGTTACAACTGCTAGAGTGCAGCAGGTAGGAAGTTGGAGGATCAGTATAAAATCATGGAAGAAATGTAGCTAGTGAAACATTCTGGCTAGATTGATGTTAAGCTCCATTATAAGGCTACTAATCATAAACCAAGTTCTTGTTATACCCCTCGTAAGGCTAGTACTCAACCTCCAAATAGGTGTAGGGTTTTGAGAGCCAAACAAGCGCAGCAGAATTTAACCGAAACCCTCCAGGATCCAAGTGAAATGGGATAAACCGGGTGTTAGAAAAATTTCAAACCTAATTTCGGTTGAGATCTCTCAACCAATTATAGAATCGAATCACAAAACCTAAACAGTTGATGTGTTTAAGCTCACTATGGTATCCACACAAGCCTCTTTAGATCACCATGCTTCCACCACGTCCTAGCAGACGCATCTCTCTTGCGCTCGCAATGCTAGCTTGCATCCTCCAAGGAATTGCAAGAGAAGAGTACAGCTATCTTCTTTCGGGAGGCTAGGGCAAGGCTGTGAATTTCTCACTAAAATTTGTATTTATAGTAAGACTCAACTTTCAGGCCTAATGCGTTTCAAAGCCCTAATCAAATTAGGCTTTAATTTTGGGCTTAATAATGGCTAAACTTTTGGGCCAATTATTAACACAAAATTATCATGAAACCATAGCCCAAATAATTAGCCCATGCACTCTAATAATCCAAATAGCTCTATGTTTGTGACCCAATAAGCTCTTACCATGTTGGCAATGATTATAAATCACATTTATGATCATAAGCAATGAGCGATGTCTAGCAATACATCATTGCTTTCCAAGTGACAAGATCATCGGTGATTCGACTAAACCTTTATGATCAATACCAATATATGCCATTATCCCTTTGTTTAAGATATCAAGACTAGGCACGAGACATGGAATGTGCCACTCTCGTTTAGCCCAATCATTGGTTTATTGATTACTGAGTAGACTAACTTAAATTGATGACATTGATATCATATATCAACTCAACTGAGCATGGCCATGCATTTTCTAAGTCTCACTCTATCAAGGGGCACGAAGATATCACTCCCGTTACATAGGAGGGACAAATCCCATCTTGATCATACAAATTCTTCNGCATGATATGTGACATACCCAATAACCTCCTTTAAGTTCACTCAGTTACGAGCAACAAAGGGAAGTATCAAAGTAGGTGACTCACATGTAGGGAACTTTGATGACCTTAGGTCAAAGGACTAAATATACCATGATCACTATGAGAATCATTTATGACACTCATATAATGATCCATGTAGTGTTCTCATGGTGGGTCGATCCAGGACACAAGTTCTCCAACTTGTACCCATATGTAGACTACATATCTCATATTAGTGTCCACATATGCTAGTCATTATGTATTATTGTATCCTGCTCGACAATAATATTAGACTAGGGACATTTGAGAATATCATTATTGTAGGGTTACAATTATGTTTATTACGTTACACAGAAACAAAACAACAAATGTAATTACTGGATTAATGCCTTAATAAAATATCATGACTCAATGTACAAAATACAATCATCTCACGATTGACTTTTGTGCACAACACTAACAATAGGTACTTAGGATTAGTCATAACACTAAATGAATGAAATTGAATACCAACTAGGACACATCCATACTTAGTGAAGGGAAGGAGTAGGTCATGTCATAATGGAATAACTTACATTCCTAGGAAATGCCTAGAGAGAGCCAACCACACCTTAAGGTAGGGTAGCCTAAAAGGTACAATAAGTAAAGAATATGAGTTATATGTTAGGAAGATGGCCTTGAAATCCCCTGTAAAAGAACTTAATTATGATGATTGGTAGAACCTAATGGGTACAAATCATTATACAGAGCCTGGAGAGCAGCAAAGTCTAACTTAATGTTGACATAGCAACATGGGCAACCCCTAACAAGGTGTGAACCATCTTTAATACTCAGGCTGTTAGGTCATTAAGTAGAATATACTTAAGTGAGTACAAAGAAATATTGGTCACTGCACTAGAAGTAGTATAGATTTGGTGACAAGACATTTTTTGGTTGAAATCACAAATTGCAAAAAATCAACTGGGGATGGATGTACCTTTAATGAATCTGACTTTGTGGTATGTAAAGAGTGCCATTATAAAAGCCCAAAAAATGGTTCGATACAGCCAGAAAAAAGGGGAGGGTCACAAAGTTGGAAAATGCTGTCTAAGAAGGTGAAATGACGACTTTGTGTGCTAGTGCAAAAACCGAAAAAATGGCTCACTAATAGCCAGAAAAAAGACATCACAAAGTTTGTAAACATTGTCTTAGAAGGTGAAATAATGACTTCATGACCGTGCTAGCAGAACGGTCAACCTTGTGCAGGTAAGAACCTTCTTCAGAAGGCAGATAAAAGAAAAACATGGTTTGATTACACATTCGAGATGAATGAAAAGGAAGGTTCACTGAAAAATATGGAGTTGAGGAAATTAAGGAGTTGTTCTCCTTAGACTAAAGAAGCTGAATAGAAATCTGGACTGGGTTGGAATGCATAAAAAAGCTTTTCCTAGTCATGGCATTTTGTACGGCATAATAAGACTATGCTTTGTAAAGGGCCATAAAGCCCTAGAAAACAAAGATTATTTTGGAATACTCATTCTAAAAAATGTGATGAGCAAGTGATTATATTTTAGGGATTTTTTGATAAATGGTTAGAACTTGCTTTAAATCGAAAGAATTATTTTTATTTTTGTCCTTTTTGCCCACAAAATGAATTTAAGGTGGATAGTTAAAAAAGCCAAGCAACGGAATTGTACATAAATAGGACTTGGAAGAGTTCCATGAGTGGGGATCTACAAAGGCTTGATGCCATGAGTTATAATCTTTACATGCTCTAGAAATGCAAGACTAACTAAGAATGAATTCCCATATAAGGTATTAAGAAAGGACTTTGGTAAGGTGCTCAAGACATCAGTGGTGCGCTGCCATAGAGAAAAGGACCAATGTATAAATTTGGACATATACTCCCATAGACCAAGTAAGGTATTAGAAAAGCAATTGAACCTAGTGAACACATGAGCTCAGTGTTGTGCATAGCATAATGGATACTTGGGTAACCGACACCAAAAAAGCACAATGGAATTTGAAAACCTCTTTGTTGGAATTATTTTTTGAATATGGGAGCAAGCAGAATAAAAGGAGGAGGAGATAGAGGTTATAAGATCGAGTAATAGTTAACCTTCTTAGTGCCCTTAAAGGAAGAAATAAAGGCAAGAATTTGCAATAAATAAATGAAGAAAAGAAATCAATAATTTACTAAGTTAAGTATGATGAGGTATAAAAGCCTGTTAAATTACATAGGTTCATGAATAAAATGTGCAACTTGATCAGAGCATGATAGCACATAAATAGTGTCCTCAACATCCTTTTTGGAGTAGCTGGCTCTTAGTTTTGCCATCTATTGCTCAATCTTGACTCGCTTCCCTTTCTGAGCTTCAGTTAGATAGTCCAAGTTGGCCTCAGAATACTTGGTCCCTAGGGGTACAACCTTAACCATTTCTGACCCTTGAATGGCTTGGCCTACCAAACCCACCTTTGTAGATTGCTTAGAAGTGCCTTCAGCACCAATAGCACTAGTTATCATCGACCCAACAAAAGGAACAATTGTGAGAGCGTCACTCAAAAGGGATTATTCTAGGCTTACCACGGGCAAGTCATCTACTTTATTGGGGCACCAGTAACATAATGAACTTTTCATTGCACCATTCACTTAAGAGCCCACGCGGGTGGAAGTTCTCATCCAGAAAGTTTGCATCCAAGTCAGGGTAGTCCTTTTAGCACTAGGTAGCGAGTGTTGTACAGACCCTTCTTTGAAGTATTGAGACCCTCTCCCTTGAAGTTTTACTCTAGTTCTTAGGCCCATTACTGATGCCCGGCAACATCCTCATTGTATGACATGCTGGCCTGAAAGAAGGACTTCCGGTGTGAAGATATCTGCAAGACTTTAAAGAACAAAGGTTAGGAGCTCCCTGGAGTGTGTTTCTGGGGGAGGAGCCTCTGACGCCCAAGTCAGTATTTGTGGAAGTAATTGTAGAGAACAAAGAGTTAGGAAAAGAGAATTTTTCTTATTCTTACTAAGGTCCCTCCGAAGTATTTATAGGAGGGTTGAGGGAGGAGGCCGTTTGACACAGCCTGTCCAGATCATGACACGTGTTTGGTCAGATCTAATCTATACCTTCAGAGGCAAGTATCTCTAACTGGCCGTAGGTCGTTCTGGCCAGAGGAAAAGGGCATGCGCGAGGTCTCTTTGTCATAAGCTCCTTACCCATTTTTTTCGTATCTCTGTAAGACCCCTTCGAGGTGTAAGACACTTTCGGATAGAGATTTTCCAACTAAGGGCTATAGGGGAAAGCCCTTCGAAAGAGCGGTTCAACCTTGGCTTTTTCATCTGTCGAGGATAATGGATCTACGTTTTCGAGGTTGGTCGCTACACAAATCTGAGGGTGGTGAAGACACCTTTTCCCGAAGTTGGTCATGTCACCTTTCTAAGGGTAATGTGAAGGATTACCTGAGATCGGGGATAAGCTCCTACCGAGGGTGGCGTCAAGCTAGTCGATCAGGAGATCTTTGGGGTGATAGCCCTTTGGCTATCACATGCCCCCCTCGGAGAAGCCAAAGTTGTGTCTTCGGTGCTAGTTGTTCGGGAGTATGTAATGAGAAGCTGAAGTCATTCCTTAGCCAAGAGATCTGACTTTTGAAAGCTCCTCGGGCATAGACACTACTTTCTTGCCGAAGTTGCATTCTCGGGATTATCTGAGCATCTTTGCATTCTATTTTGACCCATTTACGTGGATGTTGCTCTGAACTAGCTCCTTACTCTTCGACGAGGTCACACCTTCAGAACCGAAGTAGCTGTTTCGTGCTCTCAACCCAAATTACCCTTCCAACCGCATTAATACCTTCGAAGGTAAGGAGCTATAATTTCTTCAATGTTTTTCACTCCTGCCTTTTGTCAGTGAAATATCTTATCCTCTAACTAGGCAATCATGTCAGGGGGCGTGCCCTTATTTCTCACATCGAGTGACACATGTCATTAGGTGATTGGAGAACAGTCACATCCATTACATTGGTTACGTCCCTTTGCTTACGAATGGCCATTATGGCAACGCTTCGCCTACCTTCCTTAGTCTATATAAACCATCTTGCTTTTAGAGTTTCCTCACTTCTTCCGCCTTCATTCCTCTTGCTCCTGAATTTTCCTCTTACTTTCAAACTTTTCTTGTGGCCGTGTTAGAGGCAAAGTGACTTTCGGCGAGTTTCTACAGCATTTCTGGAGTTCCCATTTTCTCCCCGAATTAGGTGGGTTCATTTCCGAAGTTGCTCTTCTTTAGTTCCCCTTTTTTCTTTACTACCCGAGGTTAGGGTTCTTTTTCTTCAAACATGTCTTCTTCTCCCGCCGAAGGCTGTTCGGTCCCTGAAAGTTGGCTCCCACTCAATTCCCACCCAAGTTGTGCCACTTCGGAGAAATTAGAGAAGTGGTTAGCCAAATTTTTTCTCCCTTACTACACTATTACTAGGCTCCCTGGCCCTGGTTAGCCTAGCTACGCTCCTCGGACAAATGAGGTTACTGTCTTCAGAGCTCAGCTAAAGGTGGGTCTTTGGTATCCTTCACCGAAGATGGCTTGTGACTTTTTCCAATTTAATGGCATAGTCATTAACCAACTTCCCCTGAACTCCTACTCTTATTTTAATGCCTTTCTTTGTATGTGCAGGGTCTTTACAATAGAGTTGCAGTTCATCTTCTTTATGTAATACTACAAACTTCACCCCATTTCGAAGGGCGGCTTCTATTTCTTGCTCCCCCAGGGATCTGGGAGCAAAAAATTCACCTTTACCTTCAGGACAAAAAACAGTTGGCGAGGTTGGCAAAAGAAGTACTTCTTCATGAAGATTGATAAGAAGTGGGTAGATCTTCCTACTCAATGGGCTTCAAGTACCTTAGCCATTGATGATGTAGTAGAGCCAAGAAAGCTATTAACTTTAGAATTGGATTCCCAATTTGAGGAGTTCGATAGCCGTATTTGGGTTGTTGCAGACTGGGATGCCAAGGTTCCCCCACGCTCTTTCTACCCCTTCCCCATTAGGTGGAGCTTCATGACCGAAGAAGTACTTCGGGAACTAGGTGTTACTAGAGAGCACCTTACTAACTTGAACATGCCGAAACCAGCCGTGGATGGAAAGAAGTTGTGGTTGGTCATGCTCTTTCGGGGCAAACTTACATACTCGGCACTGGTGGAGAGTTAGCCTTTTTCCCACTTTCCTTTTTATAACTTCTCCATACTTACACTGATGTTCTTCTTTTTGCAGAGATGGGTGATAAATCTGTAGCCTTCTACAAGCGTCTCTTCCTCGGCCAGGCCGAGAAGGGGGAGCAATAGAAGAAGAAGGCACCCAAGAGGAAGAAGGTGCCAGCTGGGCCATCCTCGGCCCCGAAGTCAAAGAAAAGTAAGGAAGACTCCCTTCCACCTCCGCTTGAAGGTCAAGTGGAGGTACTCAACCAAACTCCTGTGTGTTCTGACCCACCTTCGAGGCCAACCATCCATTCTATCCTTTTAAGTGCTGATGCTGTTGTCGAGGCACTAGGGACTTCACTAGGGGAGATGTCTATTGAAGAGGCTCGGGAATGGTGAAGAAGTAAGGGCAAGGACATCCCTTCCGAGGTGTTGGACGTCCGTGAGTTTGGCGAAGAGGGCCCCAAACTCCAACCAAGTTTGTCCCTTAGACATTTGTCTATAGGTTTAGGATTTTTTGGTATTTTAGTCCTTGTAGATGAATGGCTAAAGGATAACGTTATAATTGAACTTTGGCGTGATTTTGTAGATGAGCGAGCCCATGCTCAGTGGATGGTGAAGCATGTTCGCAAAAGGGCCCTTTGGGTCTTAAAGATCCCGAAGGGCAAGGTCCCAAGGGTGCCCTTCTAGACCTTCACGGAGGACATGGATTTGTTCTCTAGAGATAGTCAGAGGATGGCGCCTCAGATGGTGAGAGGCGTCATGACCAATGCCTCCTTCTAAGCTCTAACGGATGAGTGCTCAAATGAGGAGGTCCTCGCCATGAGGATGACCAATCATGTTGCCTAGGTAAACCTTAGCCCTTTAGGACTTAGAAAAATTTTGAGCTTCTGTTGCTTTTGACCCACATTCAGAATCCTCCCTTTTGCAGCTTTTGGTGTACGGTGGGTATTTTTGTGCTTGGGCAACCAAACAGTCTTCTATCCGAAGTCAATCAGAGGAGAACTTGGCCAAGGCCAAGGAACTATTTGCGACCTAGGTCATCAAGTACGGTGAGCTAAACAAGATCACCAAAAAGGACCTGACCAGTCTTTGGGAGGAAATGGTGAAGCACCAGCAGGGGTTGGTCAAGGAGTTCACCTCCAAGATTTCAGACCTTGGAGTGAATGTTGTAAAGCTGTCTTCCGTGGGTGAGGATCTTCGGAAGGAAAAGGAAGACATTATTGCCGACCTCACTAGGGCCTTGGCGATTAACGTCGATTTTATTGCCGGGATCGAGCAGCTTAAGAAGGAAAAGAAGAAAAAGAAGAATAAGTTGGAAAAGGAAGTTGAGGCTTTGAGGAAGAAGCTGGAGGATGTGAAGGCCAAAAAGGCCAAGTCTGATGAGGTGACTAAGTCATCATTTCAAGATGGGTTCTACCTTGCCCATCATCAAGTCCTTTCCAAGTATGATAACTTAGACCTCTTTTTCCTTCGGGCAGTTGATATTTCTGAAAGACCATCTTCGGAATGGTCAAGTATAGAATTTCTCAATCTTCCATTTCTTCCTCCTTCGGCTACCAAAGTTGGCATTGATGAAGATGATGCCGAGGGTACCAACGCTGAGGACGCTGGTAGTGAGGAACCCGAAGATGGCCAGGACATCAAATAGGCCTTCTTTTCTTTTCTGCTTTTTTTTCGTATTCATCACCTTGTACTTCTGCAATGAAATTTTAATGCAACTTTTTTGCTCAAAATTTTGTCTAAGTCCATGACTAACACAACCTCCGGTGTTGTTTTCACCTTTAGTGTTTAACCATCTTCGTCGGTGAATCCTTAGAAAATTCTATCAAGGATTCATAACATAATCTCTCTAAATGCAATCAACAATCTTTGGTTAGCCTCTTTTGGGAAACTTACTTTGCACTAAAATGGTTAAGTACCTTTAAGATCAACTATAGTCGATCAACCACCTTCGGTAAAACTTGATTTGTGCAAATATAATTATGTACCTGCGGGATCAATCATATTCGGTTTACCACCTTCGGGAGACTTACTTTGTACACAAATAGTTAAGTACCTTCGGGATCAACCATATTCGATTAACCACCTTCGGTAGAACTTGTACAGTATCACTCATGCACCTTCGGAAGTATTCTACACAATTTTTCACCTGAAATTTTTCTAAGTGTAGAATTTTTTCAAGGAGTCTGAAAGCCATGTGTTTTTCAACTCTTCTCCTTCAATATTCCCGAGCTTATAGACTCTTGGCCGAACTTCATCGAGGACCAGATAAGGTCCTTCCCAATTTGTATGAAGTATGCCATGAGATGATCTTTGGGGTTCCAGTTCAGCCTTTCGGAGAACAAGGTCCCCCTTTTTTTATTCTTTTAGGCTTAACATGCAAGTTCACAGTAACGGCTACTCTTTGCTGAAAAGCTTTTCTTCTAAGTTCAGCCATCTTTCTATGTTCGTTAATCATATGTAACTTGCTTCTTAAACCGAGGTTGTTCTCTTCTTCGTCGAACACCTGCACTCTGACAGGTGGTTGCACAACCTCGACAGGGATAATGGCCTCCATGCTGAAGATGACTAAGAAGGGAGTTTTACCCATGGCCCTTCTAGGAGTTGTTCAGTAACTCCATAACACGCTAAGAAGCTCTCTTGGCCACTTTCCCTTTGCCTCCTTCAACCTCTTTTTCAGACCATCTTCCATCGTTTTGTTGGACACTTCAAGTTGTCCATTGCTTTGAGGGTGGGAAACTAAAGCAAAGTGAAATTTTATCATGAGGTCAATTGCAAATTCCTGAAAACCTTTGTCGGTGAACTGGGAACCATTATCAACTACTATCACCCTTGGCACGCCAAATCTACATATGATGTTCTTCCAAACAAATCTCTATATGTCCTTTGCCAAAATTGTTGCCAAAGGCTCTGCCTTGATCCACTTGGTGAAATAATCTACTTCTAGTATGCAGAACTTTACCCCTCCTGAAGCTGTTGGGAGAAACCCAATGAGGTCGATACCCCAAACAGCGAATGGGCAATGATAGTTTGCCGAATTTATTATTTCCAAGGGTATTCTCTGGGTGGGTGTGTGTCTTTGGGACATGTCGCATTTCTGGACAAATTGCCTTACATCCTTTCTTAAGGTAGGCCAGAAGTATCCTTGCTGAAGTAGTACTCTGGAAAGGGCATCAGCCCCGATGTGAGAACCCCAAGCCCCATCATGGACTTCTTTGAGGACTATCTTAGTGTCCTATTTGCTAACACTCCTTTGCAGGGGATTTGTGTACCCTTTTCGGTATAATTCTTCTCCGATCAGGAAGTATCTAATCAAGTGCTATCACACTTTTGCGGCTTCAAGAGGGTCTTTAGGAAGTTTCAAAGTTGCAAGATATTTCTTGATAGGATCTTTCCACCCTCTACCCGAAGTTGCTATGAACATTATTGCTATGCTCGTCTAATCAAGTGCTATCACACTTTTGCGGCTTCAAGAGGGTCTTCAGGAAGTTTCAAAGTTGCAAGATATTTCTTGATAGGATCTTTCCACCCTCTACCCGAAGTTGCTATGAACATTATTGCTATGCTCGGCTGATAAAGTACTTCGGTGGATTCCTTTGATTTGGCCAAAGTATCTGCCTCAATATTATCTCACCGAGGTACACTTTCTATTTGTACCCAGTCAAATTCTTGGATAAGCCCTTTTGCGAGGTCAAGTCTTTTGCCCCGTAGTCCCCCGCTATCTGTCGGACCACCAGTTGAGAATCACTATGGCCCTTCAGATTTCTCACACCAACTCTTTTTGCCAACCGTAAGCCTGCTGCGAGGGCTTCATATTCAGCAACGTTATTGGTGACACTGAAACCAAACTTGATGGACTTTGAAGCTTCTATACCTTTGGGTCCCCGCAGAATTAGTCCGGCTCCTTGATGTTCAGAACCAGAGGCACCATCGACGAAGAGTGTCCACTCAGGTTTGTCACTACAGGGGTCCTCTAGGGTATCTTCAGCTTTTGGTACTTCGGCGATGAAAGCCGCCAATGCTTGGGCCTTTATTGCCCTTCTTGGTTCATAGCTGATGTTGTATTCTCCTAGCTCGATGCACCACTTTGACAATCTTCCCGAGTGATATACCTTCTTCATAACATCCCTGAAAGGTAAGTTACTTTGAACAGTGATTGGATGTCCTTGGAAGTAAGGCCGCAACCTCCTGCTTGCCAACACTAGAGCGTAGAAGGCCTTTTGCAGAAGAGAGTACCTAACTTCGGTACTGTGCAGGGACTTGCTCACATAGTATATTGGCCACTGTTTTCTTCCTTCTTCCCTTACAAGTACCGAACTTACTGCCTTTTCGGTTACAGTGAGCTAGAGGATGAGAGGTTCTCCTTCCAGTGCCTGCCGAAGTATCGGTAGACGGGTTAAGTAGCTCTTAAGTTCATCCCAAGCTTTTTGGCAATCTTCATTCCAAGGGTGTTCCTCGGAACTGAAGTTGACTTCTTCCTTTGCTGCCTTGGTGAGTGTTGGGTTTCGGGAGCCAAACAGCGCAGCGGAATTTAACCGAAACCCTTCAGGATCCAAGTGAAACGGGGTAAACCAGGTGTTCAAAAATTTCATACCTAATTTTCGGTTGAGATCTCTCACTCAACTGTAGAGTCGAATCACAAAACCTGAACAGTTGACGTGTTCAGGCTCTCTAT